>JASCZI010181349.1:86970-101552 GCA_036250425.1 Stylosanthes scabra | reverse complement strand
GAGATGAGGTTCCTCTATTGAAAAAACTTTATATGCCTTCAATGTTGCTCAATTGACTTTTAGTCTTCAAGCAACAAGATGAATTTCTCTCAAAAAATTAACTGGTAGCTTTTTTCTCTTTTTATGAAACATGAATCAAATAACTTGCTACCTTATATGTCAAGGTAGTTCTTCAAAATTCTTGTTCTTGATGTAGCCATAGTTGTTGTCCTCTTCTTGAAATTCAATGAACAAGTGCTTGCATTCTTGATCAACACTCGAGCCGGTCTTGAAGCTTTTGTAGAACATGCAGCTCACAATGGTGTCAATGATGACAAAGATTGAATATAAGTAAGCAATGAAAATCCCCTCTAACGCCAAGTAAGGCCTCGCCTTTTCGGCTATATGATAAGCTCTTACAATGCGGAATTGGAACAAGGCTTCAACAGCAGCCAGGGCCACATTTCCTGGAAGTGCCAGGAACAAAGCCATTGATGTCTTTTCTCTTATCATAACACAAGCTTTCAGGATTGCCAGACACCCTCCATGTCCTTCCATACCGGATAGAGCGAGCGCCATATTGCATATGACAAGTGCATTTGCAAGTATCACAGAGAACAGAATAGCCCCGGATGTTGACAAAAAGAGGATAAAACTCGGCGAAGAGTAGCCGAGTCCTTCGACACAGCTGAATGCCAAGAACAAGAGACAGAAAGAGCTTGCATTCGCCGAGAGGATCAAGAAGCAGTTGCATATATAGGTCTGCAGGAGTGGCTTGTAAAGGGAAAATATCGAACCGAAAGAAGGCGGAAGCAGAGTTCTTTTGTGTTGATTGAGAGTTATGATTATAGAAGCTTTTGCTATGAGGAGAAAGGTGAAGGTAAAGGGAAGGGTAAATATTGATGAAGTGATTGTTTGAGAAACCTTAAGGTTAAGAATTGTAAACAATTCTGAAGGAGGAAACCCTGCAGCATCAAAGAGATCCTTCAAGCGATTGTATACTTGAGGCAGGAGTGATGAAGGTGAAGGAACCAAAGCCTGTGAGAGAAGCAATGAAACTGAGAAAGGAAGAACAAGAAAAACAACTGTTGAGGTAAAATAGTGATAGTTTTGAAGAAAACAATGAACTGATCTTCTTAGTATCTTGCTTGAATCTTCCATTGCAAAAGTATTGATATGTTTTTTTAAGTGATTTTCTTTTTCTCCCTCTCTGCCACAATAATATAGAGTCTCTATAATAAGATTTGGGGGGATGGAGGGGGGTGTTGTGTTACAAATGAAGAGGGTGGTGTTTCATTTTCTGTGAAGCTTTTTGTCAAACAGTTTGTGCTCTTAAATTTCTCTTGGGGGAATGGATGGTAGGTTAGAGAGTTATTATGAATGGGGTTGGTGTTTTTTGGATGAACAGAAAATGGAAAATAGATAATCAGATATAATTGGCCAACAACAAGAAACTAACGACTCATGAGGTGGAGTTGTTTCCACTTTGTTTTTACCATAATTTTTTGGACACTTTTCTGTGTTTTCTTATGTGTTCTATCAATCGCTCCCTCGCTATAATATTATACATCTATTTTCGTCAATCGAGTTTAATTAAATTATTTATTTTAAATTAAATAAAAAATACTTTAATATCAAATAATACAAAAAATAACATTAAAATAAATTTATATTTAATATTAAAATAATTTTTTATTTAACATAAAATAAATAACATAATTAAATTTCATATGACAAAATAAATATACAACTAGAATTATTATTAAATATATATTCCAAAACTTATTTATAGTTGGTAGTTTAGAGGTATTTTCTGTCTATATAAAGAATTTTTGGGCACCAATTTAATAATTTATCTTTAAAGAAAAGATAATATTTATTAAAAATATATTCTCTGATTTTATTTAATAACAATTATATGCATTGACTTAGAGTATAAAATAAATGAATATAAATAATTTATTTTGCGAAATTAAGTTTAAAAAAAGTGTATTTCAATCATAGTTTTTTCTCCCAAAACAAAAAACAATTTGTCTCTTTCAATATATATACATATATTTTTTTTTATAATGAGATATGTTTATATGTATTAATATCTTTGAATAATTTTGATATTGAGAAGTTTGAAGTAATTTGGGATGGCAATTATATTCTTTAAAGTGGTGTTTGTCTTTGATGATGAGAGGGTCTCTTTTTTGGCTTGCTTAAAATGCACATTTATTTTCCAAAGTACCAAAACTATATGTTATAAAATCATGACAAAATTAAGCATTCAGATGTCGGCCCCATATTATCCTTCAAATTAAAGCGTCATCTTCAAAGTTTCAAGAGCATAGTTTGTGACATGTTGAGTAAAATAAAATAAAGAAAATAATATATATATATATAAATATATATATAGAATTTTATACAGTCATTCAATCAGATTTATGTATTTATTTGATCTTAGAAATAGTAAGTTTGAAAATTAATTACTTTTAATGATGTGGTGACATCTGATTGGATGTATGTGTAAAATTTTTTTACACTGAAGATATATGGAAATTAAATTCATATATATATATCTTGAAGGGGAAGGAAAATTAGACTTCAAAATCAAAGTTGGCGTAACAGGGAATGAACATTGTTATATCAATGAGAGCTGGAATTGTAATTTAGCTCTTAAAATATTTTAATATTATAACTTTAAATAATAATTCAGTCAATTTTTTTTTTTAAAATATATTAGATAAAATAATTTTATGATTTAAATTTAATTATAATTTTATATTTTACGTGTTTAATTTATTCTTTTAATTTTACATGTAATGTATGAATTTAGTAATTTGTTTTGTGATGGAGGACTATATATTATGGGACCATGACCCTAGTTTTGGCACTTTTCATACAATCAAGTGAATTAATAATACGTTACTTCTAAGCCATATTAAATTAAGGTGGATTACTCAACATCATTAATAAATATAGTATATATTAAATATTAGTATTTATATACATACATAACATAAAATAAATGTTATATTTAAGTATATAACTTCCATCGATCAATGGACACCCAAAAAAAAAAAATATATATTTCCATCAATAGTTAATAAAAGAAAAAAGAAGTGCCTTGTTAGTTCTTAATGATATAGAAAATCCAACGATCTATTTAACATCAAATCAAATCACATGATGAATATCACGCACATAATTATTAATGATTAATGAATGTCAATTTAAAATGCCATACAAGGTGGGTGGGGTAGTCGTGGTACCAAAGGCTATATAACCTTAGGCATCAGGATTGTCAAAATTCAATAATGGTTTTAATTTTGGAGAAAATTAAATAATATTTATAAAAATTCAAACTACTCCTTTTGATGTTTTTAACATATTTTGAAAACGCTTATTAAAAATACAAATTATAGCCATAGGTGAACTCATTGTATGATTTTATTAAGAAAGTAAACTTTTCTTAGTTTATATTAATATTAAATATAATAACTTTTAGGATACCTGTTATTAAAAAAAAATCAACTCTTATTATTAATAATTAATAAATACAATACAAATAGTGTTTTAGGATCACCAAATTTTTTCATGGATTTGAGCTATATTTTATAATAATTTAATTTGGATCATTTGCTAGCCAATAAATGAAGACAAATAAGGGTGATCCTATGATGCAGGTATAAGAATTCAGGAGTTGAACTGAACCAATTTGAACTTTTAATTGTTTTTAGCTTTGAGAGTTTTTTTTTATTATTAATAATATTCTTAAAATTAAAATTAGTCGGGTTTATTAGCTATTTTTTATGATTGAGTTAGATCCACCTAAATCATAAGATGGTACGAAATTTTCGATTTAATGTTGTTGGGTCACTCACCTATATATGTTAATGCTCTAGATAATCATTTTTAGGCGTAAATAAAGTGTATTATAAATCACGTATATATCAAGAATATAATATATTGAGGGTATATAAGTTAGAGTCATTCCTCATTCTAAGAACTAACTTTTAGAATTAAATTACACCCACTTAATCTCAACTATAGCAAATATTATTCACAATTCCTTATATTAATCAATTTGGTTCTTTTAATACGTAGAGAGTGTTATATTATAGAAAAAATATCTGGTATGTCGCGAAATTTCAACATTTTTAACCGTTGATTTTAATTGATTTTAGTTATAAATTAATATATAATTAATATCAACGGTTAAAAGCGCTGGAATGCCAGACATACCGAATATTCTTCCAATATTATATGATAGTATCTAATTCAACAATATTAAAGTATTATTAATCATTATTTATAGCTTCAGTTATACTATCTACACTTAGCATGGTTGAGATGTCAACACATTTGTTGACATTGCAACTGAAATTTAATTGCAATTGCAATTAGGTACTTGAGTACCAAATGATAGACTCATTTACATGGACATGAAAAGATGTTGTGGAATGGGACTCCGAATTTTCGAACATGGCAGCATTATTGTTTAAGAAAATTAAAAAAGGCAAATCAAAACTATATACAAACGTGTCGGTTAATAGTTGTTTTTTTTGGTGACAATCGGTTAATAGTTGTTTAAAAACTAAGCTAACGGTTTGATAAAACAAAAAAGCGGTTGCAATTCTTATACATTGTTATGCAATTTTACACAAAATTTTAATTATGTATTATTTTTGCTGAAAAAATGTAACAATTAAGTTGAGTAAGAAAGTGGTAAGCCCTAAAAAAAGAAATAACGTGATCTGTCTTAAGTGTTTACAATAGAAATTTGACCTGAAGAAATTTCCCATTGATTAGGACAATTTGGCATTATTAAAGTGATGTTAGTATCTTTATTGGTTAACAATAATTTTAAGTAAAAGATTGGATGATTAACACTATAAACCACTGCGTGACGGCACTGGAAATTTACCATTTATTTCTTTTTTTTTTTTTTTTTACAAAGAAACAACACAAAGAAAAGCCTAATGGGTTAGATCATGCTGAACATGTGCCAGAATATCAGCGAGGGCGCTAACCATTCCTTATAATCATGCTGAGATGAGAAAGTACAACGGACCATATAGTCTGCAACTGTATTTGCCGACGTTGAACAAGAGAAAGCTGCACTGACCAATTCCTTAAAAGAATGTTCTTGATCTTACAGACTAAGTCATATTCAACCGTTGAAGGACTCGATTCAAGCTGTATAAGCTGAAGGGCATCTAAACAATCCATCTCACATACAACATTCCTGTATCCTGCAGTCCAAGCAAGATCAAGACCTTTCCAAATGGCAAAGAGTTCACACCTCAAGCTAGAAGTCGCCTGAATACTGCCAGAACAGCCCATAAGCTAACCTCCATCAGAATTCCGAATAATACAACCAAATCCAGCTAAGAAACCTTGAACGAAGAAACTACCATCACAGTTCACCTTTACACAATTAGCATGAGGCGGGATCTAATCCAGTTTGAGAGCATTGGGCAAGGTAGACTGAGAAGCAGTAGAAAAGTACTCAAACTCACGGGAACTATGCCAACATAAAGCAATAATCTTGTCTAGACTCCAAGGATCATTATTCCTGTCGCGTCAAACCCACCAAATAACAGCACAGAATAAAAAGGCATTTTCATTACAATGAAATCTAATCCAGCTCAAAAAAACACAAAGATTATTAATTAAAGGAGGAGAGAAACCAAATCGCTGCCAAATGCGCATAGCCTTAGAGTATAAGAAAAAACAATGCATAACTGATTCAACATCGCCTGCGCAACGAATACACATTTCTGAATTAGCAAGCCCTCGCTTGAAATGGAAGGATGTAGTTGGAATCGCATCATGAAAACATAACCAAAGAAGCATTTTGATCTTCTCGTGGACCTTCAATCTCCATAGCCACAACCAATTGGAATTAGTATTCCAATTATGTTTGCGTTTAGTTAACCAATTGTAACCCTCTTTGGTAGAATAAACATTAGAGATATTTGAATGCCAGAACCATCCTCTATCTCTGTTACCCTGAGTGTCAAGGTTAAAAGACAAGATAAAGAGCTTTAAGGCGACAGGAATAACCGTGTAAAGACCTTTAAGATGCCAAGCTCTATTTCTCCATAAGTCCTTCAGCTTAAGATCAGTATCTGAGATGTGTACAAAAGGAACCTACTCAGCTAATTTCCCACTAGGTAGCCAGTTTGAAAACCAGAAGGATTGATCAAGATCACCAGTAAATCAAATAAACCCCTCCTAAAGCTTTAATACTGCTTTATAAAGGTTGCGCCAGATACCTGAAGACGAAGAAGTAGAAGGTTCTTGTAGAGTTCCATTGGGCATGTACTTTGCTAACATCATTTGAACCCACAATTTATGTTGAGCATGATTCAATTGCCAAACCAGCTTACCAAGCAAAGCTGTGTTCATGCACTCTGCATCTCTGGTTCCAAGACCACCATACCTCTTGGGGATGACTACCCGGCTCCAGTTCACTAAGCTCAAGGCCCGCCCTTCAACTTTCCCTTTCCAAAGGAAACGACGCATTAGACTATCAATGCTAGAACAAACAGAAGTGGGAAAAGATAACACCTGCATCTGGTAAATAGGTAAGGATGAAGCAACAAATTTAATAAGGCAAAGGCGACCAGCCTTATTCAAAATCCTGCCTTTCCAATAAGAAAGCCTGGATTGGATCCTATAAATGATATCCTGACAAGACGATCTAGTAGCTCTTGCATGATTAAGATTTACCCCAAGATACTTACCCAAATTCTGCGTAACTCTAATATGAGAGACACCCATAAGCAAATCTCTTCTTCCTCTGGATATATTATTAGAACAGAGAGCTTTAGATTTATCCAAGTTTACCTTCAAACCAGATGCCCTACAGAAGAGATTCAAGGAGGACATAACTTGTTGAACCTAGCTCCTTTTTGCCTTACAAAAAAGTAATAAATCATCCGCAAACATCAAGTGAGAAACTTGAGGTCCTCCTCTAGAAACTGCCACAAGATCCTTTACCCTACTTATTTTATAGGAGTATAATAACTTTTTAATAGTCTTTTAGAGGGAGTAATGAAACAGAAAAAATAGCTCAATTGCTTGATTGAAATTTTTTCTGAATAAGTTAAGGAATATAACACTTTATTTCATGAGATTCATTTCAATAAAATATATTTTTTTTGGTATTATCAATAAAATGTTATTAATATAAAGTGTTTTTTTTTTGGGTATTCATATGAAGTGATTTATATTATCCATCAGCAAAGTCTTTTTTTTCTTGGACTGGTCATCAAATTATGTTGTCACCCTTCCTATAATTTTTTTTTTTGGTATTGACCCTTTTAGTAGTTTCTTATTATTTTTGGACAATACCCTTCCTATAGTTTTTTGTTTTGGAGTAGGCTTCCTATACATATATTTTTTTAAAACTTGGAAGAGTTATATTAACGAGCGAAATGGAAAGATATTGGACATCCACAATACTAGAATTAGAATCACTTTCTTTCTTGGATTTCTCTTGTGGGCTACAAGATCCCTTTATGTAGTCCAAAAACTCAAAAGAATAAATTCTCATTTTCGCTTGAAACAAAAAGAAAAAGAAAGTAACCAAGGGCCCTAGCACTTAGACTTAGGTGCGTCCCTAAAAAAAGTGTCTAGCTCCGCCACTGCACTTAGGTGTGTTTGGGATAAAGACTGAGACTGTGAGATTAAGATTGGGGGACTGAGACTGAGAGATTGAGACTGAAATATGTTTGTGTATTGTGTTTGATTTTAAATTAATTAAAGAAAAAGACTGAGAGATAGAGATTAAACTAAGTTGATGGAGCATAAATAAATGTTAGTATTGGAAATTATAATGTTGATTGAGGGTATTTGATTAAAAAAATATTATTAAAATTTCAATCTTAGTCCCAGTCTTTCAATCCCTCCAATTTGGAGTTACTGAAAATACTGGAATTCTGGGAATTGAGACTGAAATTTTAGTTCCAGTCTCTGTCTAACAAACACAATACTGAGTCCCAATCTCCCAGTTTCAGTCCCAATATTCAGAACCAAACATAACCTTAGTGACTTGGGTTGCTTAAGCATCTAGTTCCGAATTCGATTCCGGGACGGTGTGTATGTAGAGAGAACCTTGGCCAGCCGTCCCACCCTTAAGGTGCATGCACAAACCCACGAAAGATTAGTGATGGACTCGCTTCGGTGGATACCTTGAGGTATAAAGAAAAAAACAAAAAGAAAGTAAAAGTATTCTATTTTAATTAAAAATATAAGTATATTATATCCTTTTTTACAATGGTTTGACCTCAACCTTAACAGCAACATTAATAGAAGAAATGAACACAATTGGATGAATATCTTCATCACAACTTGCTGGTGGCTCTGGAAGTGGAGGAACAAAGAACTTTTTGAACCACCTTTCAAAATGTCTATTAATGATGTAGCAGTCAAGATGATCCTCGACACGGCGAGGAAAAATAAAGAAGCCATATCGAAATAGGGCCTCCTTAGTTGCAAAGTTCCTTTCACAGTGTCGGTCACCTGGACTTGTCCTGAAAGGGATGGGTCAAGCTGAATGTCGATGGAGCGGTGAAGAACGACCAAGCCCAGGCTGGATGCGGAGGCCTTTTGTGAAATTGTAAAGGAGAGTGGGTTGCTGGTTTCGCTTTGAAGTTGAATGTTTGCCACAATTCTCAAGCGGAGCTAGCATGAATTCTCAAAGGATTGGAGATGGCTTGGAATCTGGGGGTTAGAAGCATGGAAGTGGAAACTGATTCAAAAAAGGTTGTTGACAGCATATCTGATAATATGAGTGGAAGCATCTGCCACAATTACATCATCAAACAGATCCTGTGCTATTAGGATCGCCCCTGCCAAATCACCTTCAAGCATGTTCTTCGAGAAGCAAATCAGTGAGCAAACTGGCTTGCAAACGAGGGAGCCAAGTCGCAAAACGATTACAATTTTCTTATTCTCCCCCTCCAGCGTTACAGAAACTCATCTATGATGATGCTTTAGGGGTCTCTTTGTCCCGCCTCACTTTTGTGTACTTTTTTCGTTGTTTGTTTCTTTGGGCGAATAGCCCCGTTTAATTACCCAAAAAAAAAGTATGTTATATCCTTGTCCAAAATTGTTGGTGAGTTTTATGGTGGAGCAGTGTTATCATAAAGAGAATGAAGAGGAAGTAGAGATATTTATAATTTCATTTTAAAAAATTAACAAAATTAAATTATAAATCCCAATGTAATAATTAAAGTAAAATAATTTTTATTTTTTTATTATTTCTTTACTTCATAATAGTATGGGAAATGTTTTCAATATGTCCGGAACATTTTTGTTATTGTGTTTTTAGCCATTGATTTTAATCATATATATATATTTTATAATTAAATTAATTAAGATCAACGGCTAAGAGTACAAGAACATCAGTATTTCGGATATACTTGAAACGCTTCCAATAGTATGTACTGGATTTTTTACGGAAAAAAAGAAAAAGAAATTTAGGGTTTAAGAGATTCATATTCACAGCTGTAACACAAGTGGCAAACTTTTGCTTCTTAAAATATCACATCTTAACTTCAAATCTTATTGGTCGAACAAGAAAAAAACTTATATATTATTGGGTGGATAAATGCGTAATGTTCATTGTGTGTGAGTGTGTAGTGTGGATAAATTTGTAATGCAATGTCTAAGATTGGAGTTATTTGGATTTGAACTTTTGACTTAGACCATATAGTGACTATGAATCTTTAAATGCCAGAAAAAAATGGTGCATACTCTGGTATATGTTACAAATGTACAAAGATACAAAATGAGAGAGAAATTATGATGTGACACCTAATGTTATGGAACTAATAATAGGAAATAATAGGGAGTCAATGAGTGTAATTAAGAAAATAGTAAATGATAAGCTGAAAAAATTCTATTGTATATATATAAACTAAACTAAACATAAATAGCTGTTATAGAGGCCTATTACATTTTATATCACTCGGATTATTACAATGAAAGTTACTGGAGAGACAAATTAAAATAGGACCTCCCTATAACCATCAAGAGTTAGTTAATAGTTACTCACCTTTTTCGGTTATTCCATCACTGTTTGATATCTAAATATTACTCCAAATCACTTGTATACATTGGAAATGCCTATGTTACCTCCCTTGAAGGTTAGCTATCTGAGAAAACAAAACAGCATTAACATCTGTGATATCACCCACATTACTTGCATGATCAGTGTCATTATCCACCACATTACTATTCCCATTTTGCCCTTCTTGCAGAGACCAAACTAAATTCTTCCAACTCATATCATATTCCGGTGCATCAACATGGGATGCACCTTCTTGCAATTGCAAAGCACATTCCAAATGCCACAACACATCACCCATGTTAGGCCTATCAACACCATGATCCTCCAAACACTTCTTAGCAGCTCCCAAAAACATCTTCAATGATTTAGGGTTTATACTCTCAACAATGAAGGGATCAACTACCTCATGAACCATCCCTCTTTTGCACTGTTCAATTGCCCAATCAACCAACCTAACTTGTTCCATTGAAACTGGACAAGTCCATATAACAGGCCGTCCACAAACAGCCTCAAGAAGCACCACACCAAAAGAATACACATCAGATTTCTGTGTCAATTGCAGCCTCCTGAAATACTCAGGATCAAGATATCCAAAGCTCCCTTTCACCGCAGTGCTAACATATGCTTTGTCAGGGAGTGTTTTCGACAATCCGAAATCCGAAACCTTCGCCACGTAGTTTTCATCTAACAGTATGTTTGTAGTCTTTACATCCCTGTGAATTACACTCTGAGCTGCTCCGGTGTGGAGATAGTACAATCCGCGAGCCGCGCTGATGCAAATCTCAAGCCTCTGTTGCCAAGACAGGGGACGGAGGCGGTTACCACCGTAGAGATGAGACCGAAGGGAGCCATTAGCCATGTACTCATAAACCAGAATCATTTCAGAATCCTCGTCGCAGTAGCCTATTAGCGAAACAAGGTGGCGATGCCGGAGCTTCGAAAGCATGTCTAGCTCCGTTCTGAACTCGTTTAAGCCTTGTCCTGATCCGCCATTAGCTCGCTTTATGGCCACATTTGTGTTGTCTTCTCTTAATCTTCCAAGATACACTTTACCAAAGCCTCCAACACCAATCACTCTTCTTTCGTCGAAGTTGTTCGTGGCGAGTTGTAATTCCTTGAAAGGAAAGAATCTTTTAGACCCTTTCCTTTGAGGATTACTCCTTGAATATGATCTTAGATGGAACAGAAAAATCATCCACCAAGTTAAGCTTGATGAAACTTCCCAGGTTTTAGTCCCTTTTCGCATTCGAACACAAGTTATTAACAGCAACAATAGGTTTATAAATGCTAAACCCAATCCAACAAAAGCAACCTTCCTCATTGCTTCGTTGTGTGGCGAATGTTCTCCTCGGTAATGTCCGTCGACGGAGAACGAACCGTCGAAGCTGTTTGCGGAGTTGATCATCTTCATCACCTCGATTCCATTCAAGATCGCGTTGCTTGTGCCGTGGTGGAGATCAGCCGGCTCAACCTGAACCAAGATGGAACCGTTTTCGACCGCGGAAGCGTTAAGGACAAAGTCTTGGTAAAATGCTGTGGCTAGGTCTTTGGTTTGAGAGGAAAGGTTCAAATCAGGCACACCAACCATGCCATTGATGTAGACATTGAAGACCAATTGGTTTAGGGTTTTGCTGACGATGTCACAGAAATGCAACCTTATCAAGTAAGAGTAGCTACTCTCCACGTTCATCATCCAACTTAGATTGAACTTGCTTTGAAACTGCATGTCTTTATGATCTTTGATCTGCGCTGCAGTTGCGTACACGAAGCTAGGAGCAATCAAAGGTGCGTCACCACCGAATTGAGGGTATTTGATTGCTTTGTAAGGAACAGCAACGTTTACAGAGTGATTTGGATTTGCATTGTAAGCATCATCAGGCTCCCATGTTCTTGATAAGGTGTCATTGCTAGGGGCTATGATTGCGCCACCGACGTTGACGCGGTACATTACTTGGTACTCAGATTGCACTAGCCCTTTGAATTCTCCGCGAGGGGAAACCGCGGTGGCGGAGTCGGAGACGAGCGTGTCAGGGGCGGAGACAACCTCTATTGCGTTGATGAATGCAAAGGAATTCTTTTTGGGTTTGAACTTGAGAGAGAATCTGTTGTCGAAGACGCTGACGAGATACTCCTTGAAAACAAGGTCGTGGTTGTTTCTGAGAGAGAATTTGTTGAGCAGAACGAAGTGGTTGGTGTGGACGGAGAATGAAGCGGTTGTGAGATCGTAGGGAGGGTGAGGGAGAGCGTAGAAGTAAAGGCGGATCCAGATTCGACCGCCGGTTCGGGAGATGTAGAAGGTGTATGTGGATTCCTCTTTGAAGATTCTTGCGGTTTGGAATAATGGAAGTGATGACGGAGGAATAGAAAGTGGTGTGGCTATGGTGATTGGTGAGTAGGTTGAAGCTTGGATGTATTCTGATGTGGATAAGAGGGAAGTGGTTTGGCGATCGGATTTGAAGGTTCTGCCATCGTTGAGGTGAGTTTGATTGGAAGCTCCGCAATCAATGAGGTAGTTAACATGAGGTGAGTAACAATTGGTGTGGCTTAAGAGGAACAAGAAGAGAAGTAGAAGCAGAAGAGAAATGTGGAGTGAAGACATTGTTATGTTTGACAATTTCGAATAATACTGAGTATTGAATACATGATGGAGTAATTAAGTTTATGAATGAATTATTTGTGAGAAATTTTAAAATGTTTAAGATAGCAGTAGTATTAATGCAGATTGAATGGCAAAGGGGATTTTTGAAGAGAGTGGATATAGTTTGTTGGGAGGGAGTAGTAATAAAGGGAGAAAGGAGTTTGAAGTTTAGTTTGCAAGTTGGAGGGTTGTTTGTGTTAGCTGAAGTGAATGAATGATGAAGGAGGGGGCGATAATGTAAGTAAGATGTTAGTTGTGAAATAGTACTATTTAAGATAGATGAAACTGCAAACGGGTTAACATTTCAGTTATCAGTTACTCACGCCACTTTACTAGAACATGATCATCATGCATGCTATAATATCTGTTTTTTTCTTCTTTTTTTTTTTTTGTGACGATGCTATAATATCTGTTTGTTCATGAAGCAAGTTATTTTGTTTGCTAATATTCTATAAACGAATAGTTGCTATCACTTTAATTATATTAATGAATAATGCTACTTTAATTGTTAATTTTTAGCTAATAGAATATTATTTAGTACATTTTTATGTTCATTTAATAATTTAAATCAATAAATGTTCTATTATAAATAGGCTAATTCCATGATATATTTTATTTATTAATTATTTTTTTTATCAACGATATCTTTTAATTTAGTATAACAAAATTTAATTCACTTTTTATAATAAATATTAAATATTTAAAATTATTTATTTTTATTCTTTTTAAGTTAAATATTAATTTTTAATATATTATCAACTTAGACACCACATTCTCTCAAGTACAGCAACAATCACAGGTACGTATTAGCATTTTGTCAAACTAAAAATTAATTAAATTACAGATATTTATTTATTTATATTAAAAGATTGATTTTGATAATTAATTTTAATATTCAAATAGATTATTATTATTTTTTTTATATTCAATAGCATTGTTAATCTATTAATTATTTAAAATGATAAATTCATGATATTGTAAGAATAAGCATAGATATAGATTTGTATAATACTAAGTTAACGAGTAATTTTTTAATTAACCGTAATTAATTTTTTCAATAATATTACACATACACGCCTTTTGAGTAATCAAGCCCAACCAAATAGCAACATATCATGCGCCTTTGCCTTTTATTGTCACAAACTCGTAAGTCTGTTATTTTTGTTATTTTGGGATTTGAAATTCCTGATTTTTCTCTCTTATTCATTTTGTGATATGCCTTCATTTCCTTTTAAAGCTAACCCTATTTTCCCAATTGACGTTTTTCATTTGATTTCACATTGCAATTCGTTATATCTGATCCGATTAGAGGATGAATTATCTATTTCAATCGGTCGTTTCTGCCTCTGGTTCATCTGAAATGGTTCCCAATATATATGTACGTTGACATTGTTGTAGATTCTTTTGTAAACTGTTTTGATTTGAATGTTGGAATGGATATACATTCTTCTTCTCCGTTTTATATGTTATCATTCGTAGATTGAATGTTATGTCCTGTTTGTTTGCATTTGATTGAAGAATCTGAGTTATGACTGAATTAATAATAGGTTTGTGAGTTTCCATTTCTGTTTGTGTTATAGATTCCGTTTCTATTTTTGTAATACATTCCGTTTCTGTTTTGTGTTCGTTTACATTGTTTTTGATTTCGTCAAATTGTTTCTGTTGTGGAATCACATTCTATTTCTCTTTTGGATACAGTTTCCGTTTCTGTTTTCAATCAGGCATGATGGGTCATTTTCAAGTGACGTTGTTTTGCTTTTTTGCTCGTAACTGTTTCTGTTTTTGAGTCACATTCCGTTTCTGTTTTTGTTTTATGGTGCAGATATTAGGTGACGTTGATGAGGAGTTTATTCCACATGCTGGAATGACTTTTCAATCACTCGAAGAAGCTGCTGT
>JASCZI010181349.1:74514-86960 GCA_036250425.1 Stylosanthes scabra | reverse complement strand
TAAAGAGTATGCTAGACGTGTTGGGTTTTCTACTAAGATAAGGAACACCAATAGGTTATTTTACACCAATATTCATCAAGTACATAGTTAATCAAAAACAGAAACGGAACATATTACAAAAACAAAAACAGAATGTATGACAAAAACAGAAACGAAATACAAGAACACGAGAAACATGCTCAATACCAAAATAAAAACAGAAACGGAATCTATTACATAAACAGAAACAGAATATATGACAAAAACAAAAACGAAATTCAAGAACAAGAGAAACATGCTCAACACCAAAATAAAAACAGAAACGGAATCAATTCCAAAAACAGAAACGGAATGTAAGAAAAAAAAATCTGTCAACACCCAAAAACATCAATTTAAACTCGACTTGAAACCCTGTTTTCCCCTTTTAAAATGCAAACCCCGAACGTTGTTTCAGCGTCGTTGAGTTGTGATGATAATGTGGGTGGTTTCCGTTTTTTGTGGGGTTGAGTGAGTGAGTTTGTGTGGAAACTGAATCAGGAGTTTCCAAAACCGTTTTGCATTTTTTCAAAACCCTCAGCTTTTGTATTAAAGCGTGTATTACACGCTCCTTTAGTGAGAGTAGTTAAAAAATACTTGGTTTGACTTGGATGAGGTATTTGTTTGGATGTGTAATGCTATTGTAAATTTTTTTATGTCTTTTTTTTTCCTCTTCATTCTTCAATTAATTATTATTTTTGTTCGGTTTAAACTAAACTTGTTAGATTTAATTGAAAAGTTTCCTATTTTATATCACAGAAACCATAGTTTAGTGGTTATGCAAGCTTCATCAACTTTTATGAGTTTTATTTTATTTTATAATTATTATGATTATAATATTTGTTGTTGAGAATAGAAATTGGGAATTTTAGTCAGTTGGATCGAAATCGAACGATGACATGGTGAATTGCTTAGACCCTGTTCCAATTGGGAGATCCAATTGAAGCAATGGTGGAAGATCACCATCATCATCATCTTCATTTACCTGTTGATGTTCCTTCGAAACCCTCAATGGTTGTAATCCGAAACGCCATCGATTATGACGCCACTGACTGCTCCGTCTTCCCACCTATCAACCACGAAAACCTCCCTCAATCACCTCCTTCATCTCCCTCTTCCTCTTCTTCGTCTTCTTCAACCTTCTCGCCCCCCGATTCTGACACGTGGCGTCTCGATTCTTCCTGTCCCATCGATTCCCAGCTCGGCAAGCGCACTGACTTCCTTAGATTGCTTTTTGTCGGCGTCGACATCTTGCGCTCCAAGCTTCTCGCTCTCACCTCTTCTTTCAGAGCCGCTGCTTCCACCCGAGGGGCGTTTTGGTCAATTTGGATGCCCGCCGCGACCGTGCTGATGTCACTCTGGATAATCATGAGGAGGAAAAGTCGGAGAAGGAGGAGGAGCTTCAGGGACAGTGAGAATCGTTTCTTGGATATCATTCACGAGAAAGATGAGGTTCGTGTTAGGTTGCACTCCATGTGTTCGTTAGAATGCTCCATCCACTTGCTCTATTTTTTTTTTATAATTTAATTTGCTGCTGCTTGGGTTAGCTGTTTAGAGAATCACGAATCTTGATTAGGGTTTTATTTTAGGTTCTTGGAAATGGAACTTGGATACTAGTGGTTTGGTTATATAGTTGGAAGCATTTCAAATATAAATGGGAACTCGTGTTTATGTGTTTTTAGCCGTTGATCATAATCAAAGATCAACGGCTAACCACATAGAAATATCTGATTCTCGGTTATACCTGAAACACTTCCTATATAGTTATCTTTTAGCATATCTGCGGCTTAGATAAGATAGCTTATCCATTAATCAACTTGGGTTGGTCTAGGGGTCAGCTCACTAGTCCGCTTAAGTGTGTTGGGGATTCGAAACCTGTTTTGTGCATATAGCAACTCATTGGCCAGCGGCAGTCGACAGATCCTTAAATGGAGCTCAGACCCGCGACGGATTAGTTCTTGACAAAAAAAAAAAAGCTAACCCATTATTAATTTGAGACTGTGAATTCTATTGTCCTATCAGTTTCCTGTGTAGTACTCTCATGCATTAAGCATGCCAATTGTCAACCATAGGAGCCCCTTACAAGTTACAAGCATTGGTACTTGTTTCATTCTGCTTGGATAGGATGATATGCATGAAGACATGAATCGTGATGCCTGTTCCGTTTCTGTTTCTGTTTCTGTCCGATTTTTGTTAATTACATGCGTTTTAGCTGTGTCCCCTCTTCCATGGTGTTTGCAAATTTAGCCAACTTGTTCTTTCGTTTGCAGAGGATTGCCCAACTCTTGGACCAGATTGCAGAAATGAATAAATTACTTATTGATCGTTACAAAGCTTTGGCTGCAAAAGGGGCTCAATGATTTAGACCTGTGAATACGGTAGCTATTGTATTTGTGAGTGAGTCTCATCAATTGAGCCTTACCATTCTTTAGGGTTTAGCGTTTAGGCCTATGATATCTTTTTTATTTTCAATTCCATCTTGAAATATCACTATTAGATTTTGCATGGCTTTATGAAGGTTATTAGTCAAGGTCTAAATTGAGGACAGAAATTCCTGATTCTTAGAAAATGTTCCTACTAGAGCAGGGTGATTGAACATCCATGCCCAGAAGCAACATCTCAAGCCCAATCAGAGACAATGGCCATCGAATCAACTGCCGGATTTTGGGTTATATCTTTGATAGATGGTGGTCCACTGAATGAATATGCCGGAGTTTGCCAGATTCATGAATGACTAGCGCAGGTGGGAACCACAGAATTTATGCAGGAAAGCTATAAAACACTTAACAGTAGTATACTCATGGTTAGTTAGTAGGATTTTGAAGCTCTTGATGTTAATGACTTCAGCATCATTGGCTTAGCTTGTGGGAAGTCCCAACCCAAAAAACTTTGTAGCTTTAACTGTCCTTTAGGGTATCATATGATAGGAAGATTATACGGTATGCCGCGAAAACGGGGGCATACGGCATTCCACCGCTTTCTAGCCGTTGATCTTGATTGATTTTAATTATAAAATTAATTAAAATCAATATATAATTAAAATCAATCAAGATCAATGGCTAAAAAATGATGGAATGCCGTATACCACCAAAAAAACGGCGATATACTGTATAATTTTCCTACATTGATATGATAGCTGGTTAAAATAGATACATGAAAGTTTAAGTTTTGGCCTGTGAATTTCTTCAAATTCTTGGTAAAATTTCTTTCAGAAGAATTATTATCTTACAGATACTTTACGGCTATGAGAATCAATTAAGTACAATAGAAGTTAGAACAGAATCATGGCCACATTGAATCATAAGTGAAATGATAGTAATGAGCAATACTAATGAAAAATAACTGTTAGAATCATTTACTGTTGATTTTAATTAAAAGAATATAAAAAATATATATAAATTAAAGAATATAAAATATATATATAAATTAAAATCAATCGTTAGATATTATAGGTATACCAATATACCGATATACTTGATATATTTGAAAACTTTACGTATGTATTTACTGAAACAGAGCCTCGAGGAGATAAAATATGTTTTTCCTTTAACATTATGGATAAGGTTTTTGAAACAGTGATCCAGTCAAACGGATTCATGCAACAGACTCGAGGAAGTGCAAGTATCTTCAACTTCTGGATTCATGCCCCACAAGAGAAAATTACAAAGTTAAGTATACACCAGATCAGCTAATAACTTTTGTTTGCTGATTTCCCAAACACAATCAGAAAGATTAAAAGAATTTTTTTTAAAAAAAAAGCCTATGAAAGAATTTTATGCTATAATTCTCAGAGGAGGTACCAAAGACATCATAAACAAGCACAATTAACATGTGAACTGTGTCACCAAAGAGAATAAAACCACTTCTAAGTTCTTATCACAGCCTATAAAATACCACTGTCAAAACAGGTTTCCTCACTAGCTCTATGATTCACTTCTCACTGTAGAAGGTCTTCTAATATCAAACTGATCTACATACTCCAAAGGAGTAACTGTCTCATTTCTTATTCTCTTGATCTTAGGGCTCAACAGGCCACGGTGCTGGAAACCATATAGCTTGAGCACCTGATTATCAGCGAAATTGAAAGCCCTCTCCATACTACTGAGGCACCTCTCAACAGGATAATCTCCATAGCTCCCACACGGTTTACATCCCACAAAATGCGTCACGAAAGGCCACCTCTCGTCCCCTAACCCGGGATGGTACTTCTCGGCCATCTCTTCATACCGGTCAACCAACCCAGCCCAGTAGCCGTGCAGGTAGTAAGAATTCTCAAGGAAAACCTTATCCATCCACTTCTCCTTCTTGGACAACAAGAGGTATATCAATGCAGACTGATCATCGGCCTCAAACGCCGGCCGACCCTTCAAATTCGCAGTTAAGACCTTGCCAGCCTCCTCCCTGACTGGACCCTTGGGGCCCATAGGAGCCCAATCATCAAGCAAATCCAAAGACCACTGGCAATTCCGGAACAAGAAGCTGCCGGTGTTCACAGCAATCCAAGACTTCTGCTCAAACAACAAATCAGGGTAACCATGAAGTACCAAATTGTAATCATCATACTTAGACAAAGGAAGCTCAAAAACCATGTCAGTGAAGAAAGCATCACTATCCATCCACCAAATCCACTCAACCTCAGGGTGTGAAAGCATCAACCTTCTAATCATTGGCAATTTGGCCCAATACCCAGCAAGTTCCTTATCCAAATGCGCCAAATTGTACACAATCTCAATCCCGTGCAATCTACAGTAATCAATTTTGTTCTTAATCGACTTCAGCAAGTAATGATCACCAATTGGGTTGTCACAGGGTTTTGGCGGTGAACCAGTGAGGAGCAAGATTCGAGCTTTACCTCTTACGATATTAGGGTATTCAGGGTTTTGTTGGAGCCATTGTTGGCGTTGTTGATCCCAATCGGAGATCTTGGGACCGAGGGAGAAGGTGGCGGCGGCGGTGGCGTTGAGGCTGAAAGTGGTGTCGTTGTCGGAGGGGTCATCGGGGTCGGAGTCGGAGCGGATCTCGGCGAGAATTCGGTTGGTCTCCTCGATGATGCTCTGGTTGACGGCATCGGCGTCGGAGGAAGAGAGGTTAACGCCAATGGTGCCGCGGAGGACAAGGATGGTGACGAAGCCGCAGAGGATGGTGATCTTTATGTTGTTGAAGGTCTTCTGGATCTGACGGCCACGGGGGGCGGAGCGTGGTCGGGCGTTGGTGGTTGGGAGAGCGGCGGCGCTGGTTCTCTTGTGAGCTGAGAGGTTGTCGAGGCCCATATCGGAAACTGAGAAATGATTATGTGAATGATAATGGTAAGTGTTAATTTATGTGTTTAATTGGATGAGAATGTGAATGGAGGGAAAATCAAGTATGGTCATGGAATTGGGAAGAGAAGTGAAGTGAAGTGGAAAGGAACAAAACCGTGTTTTGGAAAATAACAACTACACTTTGACGAACAGACAATTAGTGCTCATAGCTTATAGCTGATGCTTCTTCATGACTGTAGAAAGAGTTAAGAATATTAGCTATATGTAAAAAAACTTATCTTTCATAAAATTATATATATAATTGATAATTGATATGAATTATGATCCATAATTTTTTAATAAATATGAAGGTATTTTTGAAGTGGTTAACATAACACAATTTGAATTCAACATCATTTATTATTAGTTATAGCTATTATTCTTTTTGTTGGATAGTTATAGCTATTATTCTATAATCAATATTTTCTAAAGTTTACAAAGTTAAAAAATAAGTATTTAATTACCATTGAATTAAACTAGTGGAGCTTATATATGAATATATGAGAGAAATTATAAATCTAATAGTAATTAATCCCTTATTTTATTAATTTATAAACATAACAGCCAAGAAATAACACATTCCAGCTCTGGTCGTTCTGGCAATGGACCCACTTGGGTGTGTCTGAACTCTGAACTGTTAAGATGAAAGTTCCGCAAATATTAACGCGTTCATAAGTCAGTTCAAAATAACAAGATCTAATGCCAAAAAAAAAAAAAAAATCCATGCACATGCACATATTCATCATGTTACGAGCGTGTTTACAGTTTAGACTGGAAGGTGCCCAACAGCGGGAAGGGGCGGCCGGGCGGGGGCCCCACAATATCCTCATCTTGGCACCTTGTATTTACCAACTTGTCCTCTCCTTAATTAGCTTCATCATGTGCCATGAATCTTGCTCTTTCTCCTTTTTTTTTTTTTATTTGGTTTACTGCTCTTTCTCCTTCAAACACCATTTGAAATTGCAAATCATATGACTAACAAGGTCCAAGTACATATACTAAGGTGATTTGAATACAAACTTTGAAAATAATAAAAAGTAAACCATTTAATTTCCCAAAATCTGGTATAAACAATTCAGAACATGTCAAAGGCTACTAGGCTAGAGATGGAATATAGTTAATAATTAACTAGAACAAACATGGTGGAATAAGTTGTAAATCTAACCAAGCCATTATACAATGGAAGAGAGGGAACAGAGAATCAAGCCATTAAGGTGCTGCAGATTTCTTTACTTATTTTTTCTCTTTTTCTTCTTAATTGAAGCAGATTTTGTTCTCCTCACTTTCCATTTACGTGGAGGTTCTTTTACTTTCTTTGGAGGCTTAGCTATTGTGCTGTCCTCAAGGCTGATTTTTTCTGGCCTTTTAGGTATGAAAACTTCTGTTATTGAAGGATCCAAAACATCCCTTGAGCATTGAAGAGAGATCCCCATACCTGTGGCTTCATCCCATAGCTCTCTTCCCTTTTCAAAATCCCCTCCTCTACAAAGCTTTGGAATGAGTACATCATACACTGGTCCATAACCACCTAGTAAACTTCTCTTCATTTTCTCAAAAAGTTCAAGAGCATGATTTACCCTTTCAACCCCACAGAGAATACCAATCAAACTGTAGTAGAACTTATGGTTTGGTACCAAACCACTTCTGATCATTTCATCCACTATATCTTTTCCTTTGCCGAATCTTCCAGTCAGAAACAACACCTTTGCTACAAGATAATAGCTGACCCAATCCGGAGCACAACCAGCATGTTTCATTTTTTTGAGTATTTGACAAGATTCTTTAACCCTTCTGGTCTTCCCCAGACATGAAAGCAAGATATTGTAACTGATTGAAGTTGGGAAAACCTTGTAAGATTTCATCTCCATTATCACATTTAAGGCTTCAGGCACAAGCCCCGAAGGATTACGTCTAAGATTCCGCTCACAAAGGCACCTGAGGAATGTGTTGTAACAAATTAAATCTGGGGCAACCCCATTTGATTTCATCTCTTGAATAATCCTCCTAGCTTCTTTCACATTCCTCTGCACAGACCACCCATAAAGGAGACTTCTGTATATGCAAAGCATTGTGCCTGCAATCTTGTCTTTATGATGCCAAACTACCCCTTCAGCCCTCTTAGGATGCCCTTTAGAGCAGAGAGCATTAATGATTGCAGTAACTGTGAATTCATCTATTGAGCACTTATACTTGTCTAAGTTCTTAAAAATACCCAATGCCTCATCTTCTTTCCCCAATTTGACCAAAGTCTCAGCTACAAGACCAAAAGTCTCGGCATCCATGACTCGACCCTCCTTCTTCAGGTCTCCCATCAAGATATCCATCGCTGTGTAATCTTTGTTTTCTGCAAAAACTCGAAGAGCATGGTTATAATCTTTATCTTCCAACTTACAATTCAAATTCTTACTAGACCATAAGAAGAACCTGAGCAATCTCCTAGTATGTGCCTCATGCTTACTAGAATCAATAACCTGAGTTATAAGAGATGAAGTCAGAGAATCTTTATACTTATTCAGACTAAACTCCAGTTCATCTAACCCACCAACAGTGCTTGTAACAACACTGCAAAGCTCTTGCAACTGGGGAGGTAATGGTATTGATATTGTGGGCAATGTGGAATAAAGTGAGACTGAAACTCTCATCATTTGACCCAAAGGGCTTTTGCAAGCAGAGTTGAACAAGACATTCATGATGAATTTCATTTGGGCAATTCATCAAACACGTTATGAGCATCAGTTGTAACTCCAAAACTTTATATAAAGAACACGCGCAGGAAGCTTGTTAGCTACTTGAGCGGTTGGAGAAGAAGAGCTTATAAATAATTGGGGATTTGGTGTTCTATCCGATTCATACACATGTCTATAATTCATGCTTCAAAGTCTGCAAGTTTGTGTTCGTGCGGCTGAGTAGAGAGAGAGAAAAAGGATCAACCATATTAATCAAGGTTCAGAAACTGGACCGGACATCAAACCGTTTTTGTTATTGGTTCACGGATTCATCATTCTAACTGGTCCAACCAAAATTCAACCAGAAAAACTATTTTATAATTAAATAATATAAAAAAATATTAGCCCACAAAATAAATAAATATTCTGATGTAAATCTAAGAATCTCAGCCAAATTAGGAGTATTATATCAGCCAAATTCTTACAATATCGTCCAAATAAAACACATAAATCAAATAACAAAAAAGAAATATCCAAATATAATACAAGCAAAAATCAGTGTACTAAATCAAATTCAACGAACACAACACATTAACTCTTTTTTCTTTTTTATAATTTAAAGTAAAATTCAGCAAAACAAGTTCAGCAAAGCGGTACAATCAAACATGAAAAAAAGGAAACATGCCAAAAAACATAAAACAAGCTACAAAAGTTATAAATCCAAGTTGCGAAATTATAAGGTCATTAGTGTATTCTGCTGGAAAAACACATCTGACACAAGCACCGAATGTTTAAAGAAGAAATAAACAATAAGAAGCATAAAATACTAAGATTTATATTAAGACATCATAATTCTCACATGCATTTAACATTGTAGATAAGATTAGATAATACTATTTGGCTAAGGGTATTACACACCGCATATTCCATTTTCTTTCTTTGCATATTATCCACTAGCCATGTAATTTCCCCGTCAGAACCATTTCAATGAAATCAACCATTATAATGTAATCAGTAATCACCCTTACTTTACCCCCTATTCTTCCATTTGCTCTTCTTTCCTCCTATTCTCTCTATACCACATTAATTCCCAGACACAATAAATTAATTCCCAAACAGCAGCAGTAAAATATACAAGCAAAAATCAATGTAATAAATAATGCCAAAAAGTAAACATATTGATTTACTAATGAAACTCAAAACTAACTTTCTAACCAAAAAAAAAAACTGAACATTGAAGTTTGAACAACAGAAAACACTTACCTTCGGTCAAGGAGCCGGCAGACGTAGAGGCTGCAAGCAAATGCGAAGCGCGGGGAGGCGGACGTTGTGCAGCGCAATGCGAGGCGAACAGAGGAGGGAAATATAAAACACAGCAAGCAGTAAAGAAGTCCAGAACAGAGTTTGTGCTTGGACGCGAAGGAGAAGAAGAGAATGCGCACGACAGAGAACGGGGAAAAAGAGTGGGTGGGGCTCGTAGCTTGATGTTGAGCTCCCTCTTTCTTTTTTCCCATATAAACTGTAAAACGGCGTCGCATAGGGGATTTTTGTAAAACCGGCCGGTTCCTATCCGGTCCAATCCGGTTTTCAGATCATTGCATAATTAATCTTAATCACAAGGCACAAACACTCTGTCTGCACTATCATTATTTTATTATTTTACACATTTTTTCATTTTATTATTTTTTGTTTCTCATAATATTTCTCAACTCGACAGATCAAAAACCAATAATTTATTTAAGTGTTTACTATTGACTAATAGATTAATATATGCACAAGGCAGAATTCAAATTCCCGACATTTACTTAAACGAACTAGTGAATTAACTATTAAACAAACAATTTGGTTCTAAAACTTTATTTTAAAATATGTGGAAAAGATAAAAATTGCATTATCATTTGTTTTTACCTGGATAAATCCATCAAAACAGGAAGGATCTAGATTTGAAAAAAAGTTGTGGTCTATCCATAGTAAAATTATGACCAAAATTATTTTAATATTTTTTACTGAATGCATTAAAATTTTAAAAAAGCATCATAATTTATTTTATGATTAACATGGTAGAGTATATTCTATGTTAGTTTTACTTGGTCAATATTAATCCTGCAAATAGTTATGCCATATGATTAAATGGGAATCGGAGGCTAAGAAATTGGGTCACTAAAACTTGCAACGTTGTGAAATCAGATCAAATTGTGGGGATTCTTCGGTCTTGATCCTCCTTCAATCCCATATATTATAGATTTTCTTCATATGGTGTACAAGCAACTGTCTGCTTATGCAATACACAACCTATGACCAAAAGCTTAAAAAAGAAACATAAAGAAAGAAAGAATATACACATAACCTATGACCTTAAAATAAAAAGCAGGAAAAAAGCATTCAAAGTTTCAAACCTCTCAATACTTGTGTTAAAAGAAAGGAAAAGAATGCATCATCATGAAATCCAATTCAATGGCAGACCACACAAGTGAGTTAACAGCGTACCATATAGCCTTATGAAATGATTACACTGAATACTTAATCTTTGCACTTGGTAAGAAACTGAAAATCAGTCCTTGAGCTTGTCTCTAACCACAACCGTCCGCTGATCGGCGATATTGGGTAAAAATCGGAAAAGAAGAAACAAAAAGAATATTTGTCCGAACTTCAGCCAGCAAAACTTAACATCCTTGTAGGATCAGCCACTTGAGGAAGATGCTATTCAGGTGGCAAGACACACACATGGCCCTAAAGACAAGCTTAAGATTTGACAACGACCTTGAAAATGACATAGGTATATTATACCATATCATTCAACCTTGGTAATATCACACATATTTCCCCACATCCAAAGATGACAAAATTCATGCATAACGTTCAATTATTTACTAAACTCTATCCCAGCAAGTCAAAATAAGATTTTGGCATATCAAATTGTACCTGAAAACTTGACTAGTCAAGAATTAGTCCTGAAAGTAATACAGAATTGATTTTGACACATGTTGGAGGTACTCATTTGGGACCTTATCAGTTCATCAAAGGATAGTGTGTGGCTTCATCCTTGATTGGGACCCACACTACATCCTATCGTGATATGGTGATGAATTTTCCAATGTATACGCATCACTCCTCAATTAAAATGAGAACAAACAAACTTGAAGTCGGCAAAACACAATCCAATGGACTTAAAAGGTGGTTTAAACTTCCAGCAAGTAAAGTATCTGCATATATAAGTTTTCAACTCACATAACCAATTCAACATAAACCAATGGCTTCGCGGAAAGGAAACATACATACCTCCTACGTCGCAGCTGACAGTGTTTCACCGGATTCACTCTCTTTTAGTGGCCTTGTTTCTATCCAAGGGCAAGCAATGCTCCCTTCTCCTAACCATGCCATACACTACCAAGAAAGCAAGCAAAACCCAGAATTTGAATTTAGCAGCACTAAACCAGAGTTAACTTCCACGGTTGACACAATCAATATCGCACCTGCTGATCTTCTTATTTCCAATGGTCAACTTCAACCACAAGCATTATCAAGTCAGTCTTCGATCAGAAATCAATCTAGTTCTTTAGGCTCATTTCTAGCAACTCATAACAGTAGTAAGAAGTCAAGTGGGAAATCAGGCAGTGTAATGAAACATCAGGAACAACATAGCAAAGCAAGCACAACAAGAAGATTTAGCCAAAAAATGAAGTGCTTTCTTTCACCATGCCGAGACTCGCAAGCCATTAAGCCCACTGCTGCTAAAGCACAAACCATTCCATAAATTTGATGATACAAGGTTTATTCCCTGGGGAATTCTTTCTTGAAAGAACAGAAAATGGCATCAATGATTTAGCCTCTCCTACCTAAGTAGTTTCTCAGAAGAATAAATGTGACACAATTTGTTCTAACATCAGTTACTGCAATAATGTCATCACAATAATTAACATTAAACTACTGATATTTCCTACCCTTTTTCAGTTTTATTTAGTTATTCAAAGCTCTTAACATATTTTTTTTTCCTTTTTGTAAGATGAGAAACACAATGCACAAAGCTATAAATTATATTCTATATGCGTAATAAGCTAATAATTTGGTATTTTTGGCAAAAAATCAATAATGACCACGAGAGAACCATACAAAAATACTGAATTAAATATTGAAAGGAATGACACTTACATGAGTATAGGCTGGATGGAATAACATACTGTCTGTCATGAAGTAAAATGAGAAATAGTATTTTAATAAAATTCTGAATTCCTCCTTTCATTTGTGAATCCATAAACATAGGAAATTGAAGACCGCAGCTGAAACTATGATAAACAGAATAACATGACTTCACATAATCTTTTATTGTGAATTTGTGATAAATAGGTGAGATTTCACATTGCAGCTTTTTTACATGTTTTACTGCATAAAAATAAATACAGCAAAACCATCCTTCTTAGCATACTGCATATTCTAAAACAGTAAAGTAATTTCCATAAATATCCAG
>JASCZI010181349.1:7511-65344 GCA_036250425.1 Stylosanthes scabra | reverse complement strand
TCTTTTGATACAGTTGTGCTGACGATGGCATCATAACATGATTAACAACCCCTGACATATAATATGGATAAGCATGGTGAGCATTCATGCCAGATGCATCAGGCTCTGAACCATGACTTCCATTTCTTGGATGCACCACTCCCTGACGATGCTCTTCCTTGTAATTCTTTTGCTGTGAAACTTCCGTTGATGCAGGTGGAGTGCAAGACCTCTCAATAGAAAAAGAATCAGGTATACTATTGCTGCTGGGTAGGTCCTCTTGTGAATGGCTTTCAAGTGTCTCTCCATTCTCATGTCTTTGAAGGTTACCCCTCTCTTGAGCACATGCTTGATCCATGTCTTCCATCCTCACTTGTTTAGTAGCATTCTTGTGAATATGAACAATCTCTTCAATGTTGCTCCTCATTGTTGTTGTTGCTTTGACATAAGTGAAGAAGGCTGAGGATTCTCCTATCCTCAGTTCGCTCTTCTTTGGAGCAGAAGAAAAATAACCTACAAATTTGTGGAAGAGCAGATATAAAATAAAATAATAAACAAATCGGGTGTAGTCACATAGCCACCATCAGGAACTCAAATTTCATTTTAGATTAACATCATTTTCGTAATGAAAATAAAGATATGCGGAGTATAACCTACCATCAGTAATATTGTTGCATGATTGATGCTGCCCCTGAGCACCTGGGCAATAATAACACTGAAGTATTAGTATTTGCCTTCTTGAATTTTCTTGAAATTGAACAAGATAAAATAGACCAAATCTGGCCAAAAGGAGAGAAGGAAAGATAATAAAACCATATGCCATCCTATGGCATTCAAACAAGTTCTCCTATATGAGGTAACCACTTCCTCATTCCATTGAGTAACTTTGTTACCTCATTATTGATATTATACAAAATTGTTTAGGATATAAATTCAGATATAGTCTACAGAAATAGCAGTTAAAGAGAAAAGAAGCATACCTGTTCGGCGATCACTGATTCCAGGCACATCAGGCGACACGGAAGAATTAGGATGCTCCTCAACAATAACAATATCCATGGCAACAGCAGCCTGAAAAGTATAAATGATATGTACATAAATTAGAACCATATGACCTGCAGTTACTAGCATAAATATGGTCAGCTCATATCTTGATTTTCAAAAACCTTTACCAGGCACAATACTGAAAGAACACAAGGTATAATTGAAAGGGAAAAAAAATTAAAACTTTCTCTATATCATCAAATGAAAAATATTTTGGTTAATTTTTACTCTTGAAAGTGGAGGGAGCATAAGAAGAGAGGGAACTTAAGGGGAAACTTCGTTTTTAGACAAGTAGTTTGAAAGAATTTGAAGTCAATATGAAGAGTAAGCTGAGTGCAGATATCAAATTATATGCTTTGAAAGGTAGAATCATTTGCAAAGAAAGCTAAATGTTGATTGAACTCCTTCACTATCATGAACCGCCAATACTTTTTATTACTTGCTCTTTTGACATTTACCTCTTGTTGGGTTGATATTCCAGCCTCTGGATTACTGCTTCTTTTGGACTCATCATCTGTATCATCAGAGAACAAGGTGGTACTGTTTGTATTGGCATCGCTTGGGTCAGATGCTACCAGGTCGAAGTCATAATTCAAGATGTTGTTCTCTACAAGTCCAAGCTGCCAACATAGACAGAAAAAAGTGATTTCAATGGGCACTTCAACAAGATCTAAGATGTTCGCTGCGAATTGAAAATTTGAGAAAAGTGCCACATGCAATAGAGATATGCTTATGGACATGCACAGCAAAACATCAAGCTAAAGTGAAGGGGAGAGGGCTACCTTATCAATATCATTCAATTTATTATTATTAATATTATTATTATCATATGTAAAGTTGTATTTGCATATAATATCTCCTGTTAAATCAAAGGGAGAGGCTACCCCAACATTCATAAATATGAAGTTGGGCGATACATACCATGCGTCTCCTTCTCCACATGTGCGTCCACAAATTTAATAGTTCATTAGTGCGTAAAGGCTTAACTAGATAGTCTGCTGCTCCAAGTTTCAAGCACTTAACAACAATGGATACCTCATCTTGTGCAGACATCACTTAACCAAAAAAGAAATTCCAACACAAGGATGAGGAACAGAACAAAATTTTTCCAAAATAAAGAGTTTTACAGGTTCCTTATGAAAATGGAAAATTAAGAACCGAAACTTACTTATAACAGGAATTCGACGCAATTCTTTATCACGCGCTATGTACTTCAGCATCTTCATGCCCTTCTTTATTGGAAGGTCGACTTCAGCTAGTATGATGTCAATATATTGTCGCTCTGCATTCAGTGCGTCAATTACTTGCCTTGCTGACTTTACAGAAACAACTGTGGAGCACAAAAGTTACTGTGTTAAAATATCTCAGAAATCATGTCAAGAACTGCCAAAGCTTTTAAATCATATCATCAAAACCCTACCCCTAAACCAATAATTAAAAACAAGCAACAAGACCATCATACTTATAGAAGTTAACAAGGAAGGAGGAGAGTGAACTCAGGAGTGGAGAGTCTTGTACACTTCAATACTTTTGAGATCTGAGTCTTAAAGACAAATTTGGAGCTCAAAAGTCAAAACCAAAATCACTCAAGATTTGTAACAGATGCAACAAGCAACTCCTTCATCAAGGTTTGATTAACTATATCTTATGGCAGCTGAAACTCCTCTTGCCATCATCTTACATGCTCATCTTATAACAAAAACATGACAACTTTTAAAGTTGAATAGTTATTGTTACTCAGAACCATAGAAGTAACTCAATAACAATGAGATCAGAATTCAACTTTGCATCTAAGTAACAACTCTAAATTGTCCTCTCATGTTGTTGCAACTTACAGAATCAGGGATAATTATCTCTCATCTAAACCCCATAAAACTCAAGTTTGTAGCAAGTAAAAAAGAATCTAAGAACAATAACCTGAGCAAACCAAGTTTCAGTAATCACAAAACCAAGGTACAAACAATTCACTCCATACATAGACAAGGGGGAAAGGAAAACACATAACTAATACCTTGATAAGAGCATCGAATTAGAAGAGTAAAAACCTCCTCAGAACTCTTGGAATCGTTATCACACAACAAAATCCTAACTTTGCTTCTGTCAATGAAGCCATCACCGCCACCACCCTTACTGTTATTACCTCCGAGACCGTTGTTATTACTCTCTCTGTTCAAATTCAGCTCCTCCCTCTCCATCTCACCAGAAACAAAAGGAAATACAAAAAGACAAATACTTTATGGTAAAGTTGAGAAATTTGAAGACTAAAGAACCTCCATAGAAATCCTTCTTCCAAAAACCCAAACGATGAGAGTCACGATCAGTGGATCAAATTCTAAACCAATACCCATCATCAACTAGAGCAAAATCTTATCCATTCTTTTTTCTCTTGGGTTTATCGAGGCTAACCCCTATCCACCAGATGGGAAATTCTATAACCCACCGGAGACTGATCCAACGGTGGAGATCGAGCCGATGTGGTACGGAAATTGGATGGACAGAAGAACAGGGCGCACGTTAGCAGAACTATGCAGAAAAGGCTTTCAATTTCTTTTTTTTTTTTATTCCAGATTAAAAAAAAGTAGGGTTAAAACTTAAAAATGAAATTGGGAAAAAATCAGAAAAATGAGAATCCTAAATCGTAAAAGATGGTGTTGTTGTGTGATTGCTATGTCAGGTTTTGCGGAAGAAAAAGGAAAGAAACAAGGAAAAACGGGAATGGGGAGAGAGGAGGGTGGTGTAAGCTAAAGTGCGCAGGGGGCACAGGATAAGGGGTGACGTGGAAAGAGAGGGAGAAAAAAAGTGAAAGGAAAAATGAGAAAAAGTGAAAGATATGAGTGAGTGGGTGTGGATAGTTTGGTAGAGATAGAGAGATGGCCACGTCACCAGGAAAAGATCTTTCTCTCTCGATGCACCAAAATATCCCAATCTCTCTGTCTATCACTCAAAATTGGATGCATGATTCTCTATTTTCAAACCCAAAATATTTTTGGCCATTAAATAAGACTCCCCTGTGCTTCTGCACTTGTGCTGTGCAATTCCAAGTTTCCAACCAAGCTAAGCTTTGACACATGCTCTTGCCACTTGACAAATTCCTTTTTGCTTTTTTTTTTTTTCTTTTTTCAATTCTTGCATCTCACCACATTTTTAAAAAATAAAAAATAAAAATTGGGGTTTTTTTCTTAGTGATACCTATACCGAATGAGCTATTTTAATAGTTTTTAGTCATTTATTTTAATATATATATTATAATGAGTAAATTAATAAAAATATACGTAAAAAAATTAAAATAGACAAAAATATATACTAAAATTTGTAAACATTAAAGTATATTCTAATTGTTATTTTTAACAGATAAAAATGTTATTTATTAGAGAAAGCAATTTATTAGTCGACATGCCCTAACTCGTGTTATCCAACCCTAATGAAGTGAATTTTTCCATAGTTGATTGAGTTTAAGAGTAAATATGGATATGAAATGAATATGGATAATAGTTGTTCCACCCTATTATATCCTAAACTAGTGTAATTATCCCTTGCTCTCCACGGGAGTAAATAATTGAAAATTGGATTTAAATTTAAAATAAATTCAATTTAATAGGAGAAAAGAAACTAATAAATCAGATTAATAAAATTATTTACCAAAATTAATCACTAAAATAAAATACATAATAAAATACAAAATATATATTTAAAATTGAATTAATCTGCATAGGTATTTATACAAAAATATAATATAGCTAATTTTGATTTTCAAATAACAATGTAAAAGATATTTAAAAAAGGTATACAATAATTTAATGACTTACCTCTATATTAAAATCAATTTTTTAAAACTACAATACAATTTATTATTAGGAAAAAATAACAATATATAATTAATTTTTGTAACCAATATTAACTAACATTTTAAAGATATTTTATAATCATAAACCTTTAAGCCTGAACATTTCTAAATCCTAACTCTAAACCTCAAAGTGGGTTAATGTTACCAGCTTAAAACCACATAAAACTTGGTTTCCTATATTTAGTTCAATGATACGACTATTTATTAAAGTATAAAAAATTAAGAGGATATATATAACAATTTAATTATGATACAATAACAGTATAAATAAATATAAAGTATACATTTAATTACGTCGTATCACTAAAAATGACCAATTTTTATAACCAAAAATGTGTGAATAATCGCCGAAAAATCTGAACGTGTTTGAATAGTATAAAATGAGTTATATGATTAGTATCTCAAAATTAAACTTTATATATTTGAAAGAATTGTACATATTATTTTTAGCACAGAAAAATATAAACAGTAGCACCAAAAAAAAAATTATGTGCTAATATTTACATTTTTCCGTACTAAAAATGGTGTGTACGAAGATATACAATAGTACATGTGTAGTATTACCATATATATTAATAGTCGATTTATAAACTAATAATTGATATTTAATCTAAAAAATAAAATAGAAAAAATATTCTATAATATTTTTAATAAATTTAATTTTAATATTCTATAAAAGAATTTACACACGTATATCTAATTATACATCTATATGAACAACCTGCATATATGACATATCCAAACCATCAATATGTGCCACATACAAAAGGTAACTTTAAGGTAACTTTCAATGTTCTATGTTGAAACAAATAAAGGATAAACAATTAGAAAGAGCAACAGTCTTGCTCGTGCCTGAGAACCGGAACCTCTACCAAATGGGTAATATCGCTTTCCATCATCATCAAAATGACAAATGTTCTCCATAACAGCAACACAAGGCACCTTAATTCATAAACATACAAAATTTACATGTTATTTTCACATTTTTTAAAAAAATCCGGAGCAAGAGAGAGTAAGAAAACAAGAAATTGGAATAGTTATGCCATTGAGTTATATTAGTCAAATGAATGATAGCTTTTGAGGAGTAGTAACAATTACAGCAGCGGTTAATGGAACTATCTCAAGTGATATCACCATAGTCAAATTGAAGGATGATTAGAAATCACCCATACTAAGGCAAATAACTATGGGGATATACTCTATACGGGCTTCACAATCAAGCTAGTTCAAATTTCAACTCAATCTACAATCAAGCCATGAGTAGTGCAAATGCTAATATTTTAGTCCATTGCAGAACCTGGCAATCTGCATAAAGTGAGTTGAATATCTCCGGTTCCAGGAAGCATGTCTATAATAAGGTAATCAAACTTGCCCCTATATTGTACAAAAATTAATATGAAAAATCAAGCAAAACACATTTAATCTTCAAACAAATATCGTTAGCATAATTTCTTTTCTCTGTAATAATGCATATCACTCAGTAGTAGTCAAAAGTTGGTTAATGACTTTAGAAACCATTGGGCCACACGCATTATTGCACGTCCTTGTCCGGCAAATCTGAAAGAGATCAGCTTCACCCCCAAGTATTCAGTTGGAATTATGGTCCTCTTTTCTGGATTCTGCAGCAGGATGCTCAACAGTTATGTGTGCAATAAATCACTCAAACTATACTAATAACCAAAAACAATTGATTCATCATATATTACCATTTCTAGCAATCAATTTTCAAGAGAAACCATAATTGGTAAGGTTGGACCATAAACATCAGCATCAAATATGCCAACTCTAGTACCCATATCAGTCAAAGTGTAAGCAAGGTTTACAGCTATAGTTGATTTTTCAACACCTCCCTACAAATTTTGACATGAAAGGAATTAATGATGTGAACCGAAAGTGAATAGATTCAATCATACTTCTAACTAACTAAAGTTTAGCTTTAAACCTATTTGAAACAGTATAGTTGGTTCTTATTTTTCTAACTTTTTCAGATACATTCAATAGAACAATACACATGTGTAAAAAGAAAGGAAAATTCTCAGGTGTCATGTTAAACGAAACACATGATGAATTACAAAAAGAAAATTGAAGGAAAAAGGTTGACAAGAAAAAATTTCAAACTATGACAAATATAACAAGACCAACATATGATGAAGAAAAAACCTTCCAAAAAGATCAACCTTGCAACTGGACACAGCCACAATATCTGAAATTATCTATAAACCTGCTTGAAGTTGCTCGGCAGAATAGAGATCTTGCTGGCTGTGCGGACATTGTGACTTTGACATTCTTTACCCAAGGGAGATTCACCACCACTTCATTTACTTTCTCCTTAAACTGCGCTGTAGCTCAAACAATGGTAATTGTGTCATTTAACCGAAAGGATACCTGAGATTCGAAGTTAAAAACATTCAACAAGAACATTATCATTTACAAGTACGTTGCAGAAAAGTTTTAGGCCTGTGGTTTTAAGACCTCTCCAAGAGCTTTATCAATTTGCAGATCTTTGACGAATCCGCAAGTAACAATATCTATTACAAAGTCTGGATCAATAATCTAAGACAAGGCTTTCAACACATCATCCTTCGGTGTTCTAGTAGATACTGAAGAAGAGCCTACTGCACAGTGCAGATAAGGACACAGTGAAATCAAAATATTATCATTTATAAATCATTTTTTTAGTTTTCCGGTGACTATAAACAACATTCTTCAAATTATGAACCAAGGCCAAAAGTTTTGGAAAATTTTTTCAAATGATGCATACATGAAATCAAGAACCTCGTCAAGTTTCAACCATAATTCAGGAATTGCAAGAAAGGCATTTTAAGTTCTGCAAATTTACCAATCCACCTAGGATTCTACAACACATATCCAAGGCCTCATAAGTTGAAGTTTGTTCAAGCATTGGATTTACATTCAGACATGCATAAATACATACCCAACAAAACCAGAAGATGCAAAATTCAATTTTGATATAGAAACAATTCCGCCAATAAAAAACCGTAATTAACACCATCACACGAGCAATGCCCATGGCCTCAATTACAAAACTTGTAGTAAATTTCTAAACTTTTCAACAAACAGTTGAGGCCCTGAGTTGGAAATAAGCATCAAAGAAAAGGTAATAGTAAAAAAAAACATACAAACACAAATAAAAATAAAAACAAAAAGTACCTTTAACAGAAGAAACTCTGGTAGCACCAGAACAAAAGTTGGCCCTTTTATGATGTCTCCATAATGAACCTTGGTCCCTTTGGGACTAAAGAGTTAAATGAATTGAAAACAAAGGTGAAGACTTTACATGAGGAAACGAACCTGCAAGAACAAAAGACATACATAGAAAATTAAAAATAAAAACATAATGAGAACGGTAAAGAAAAAGGGGTTAAGTTAGGAGTGAGGAAGTGCGAATGCAAAATTGCATAAGAAAGCGTCGAGGCACACCCAATTTATAGAAAGCATCGGCACGGGATACGCAGACCAAAGGCGGCACTGCATTCCGCACCGGTTCCGAAGTAATCCGGTCATTACCACACCCAACCTGCCAAAGGGTAAGGCATGGCATGCGAAATGTTTCACGAAAAGGTCAGTCAAGGAGAGGCTGACAGGTCCTGGTAACAGGCCGGATGCAAAAACTGGCTTTGAGGATATCTTGTGCGAAAAATTGGGCGCCGATCTCGGAACCGTAACTCTTCCCGGAGCTTACAAAAGATCGAGAAACAAAAAACAATCAAATTCAGACGATTTTAAAACCCACCAGCAAACACAGATGAAAACCCCCAACCCAAAACCATATGAATCGATGAAATCAAAGAAATTCCATACCATTCTGTTTGCAAAGCACACAATACGCAGAACAAAATCACACCCCCAATTTATAGCATTCTTCAGAAACACAGTGGCGCCATAAAGACGGACTCCAAGCGGCACCGACTGCTCAACGGACCACCGCACCGCACCGCGACCTTCCATAACCACCATATCGCCCAAACGAACCAAATCGCCATACCCAGAAAAAGGGACTTCCGAAATTTTTCCCGCAAAACGCATCTGATGAGAGATTGCCACCTCCTGCTTCATCGCTGGGAGGAAAACCACGCTTTTAAAGGATGCATATGATATATAATTTAATTTATTTTTTATATATAATTTAGTTTAATATATATATATATATATATATATATATTATTGAATTTATTTATATAATAATAAATGAATAAAATTCTAATCATGATTTCAAATTCTAATTTTATTAAGAATTTATGTGTTTAGGTAGTGGAATCGAATTAATTCTGCACTAAACTCGTACCTAAATAAATTCGATTGAATTCGGGTAAACTCGTATAAACTTATTTAAACTCACAAGTCAATGAGTATGAAATTTGACATATTTTTTTCTAAAACAAGATCATGTTGCCAAAAAGAAAAATTTTCCTTAAGTGTTAGAGTTATAAGATTGTTGACTTATACGCCTCCTCTATCTTTACGCCCAATTTGTATATTGTATATTCTATGTTATTGTACTTATTGCATAATTAATAATTATTATTTGAATATATTAAAGTATTCATTTCATCTCAATATAAAAATTTGGAACCAACATCACCTAATAAAAATTTAGATTTCAAAAAAGTAAATGCATCCATTATGAATCTTCTGCTTAATTCTCTATTATCAGTGATTATAAATGTGCATATATGAACAAATAGAAAAAAAATGCCAAATAAAAAATATACCTCATCTGTATGATATAAAAGATGATCATTAGATTATTAATGTCTAAAAATAGATAATTGTGTTGTTTTTTAAGTGCTGCAAATTAATCTAATAAGTCTTCCCTAATACATATATTAAAATCTATTTTAGATGATTAAAAAATTATAAATGTTCTACTAGTTTGAATAAATAGTAGTTACAGATATTTTACTTTTATTAACCGATTTGTTAATTAGAAAAATATTAATTATCCATAGTTTTTCGGGCAAGTTACTAATATAAACTAAGAAGAAACCAATTTTACCACATTACTCCAAAATAGAAAAAATAATCAAATTGCTCTGTTTCTATAAATCTATATAATCAGTGGCACCATGTTATGTTTTCATGAATCCGTGGTAGGGTGCCACGGATTCTGCTTTTTTTTGTTGCTATTACCTAAAATAACCAGAATCCGTGGCACCCTACCACAGATTCAACTTGGCGGATCCACTACCATAAATATGAGGTGGCGGTCCATTGTGAGCTCAGGGGGAGGGTGACGGTGAGATGGCAGAGGTAGGATTGCGGCACGTGATTCAACCCAACAAGACGAGCTGGTTGGGGGTGATTCCGCTAGCGTGCACGGGTTGATCCAGTTGGGAATGAGTAGATTAGACAATTAATGAAGGAGAGTGGTCCGCGATATTTTAAACAGTGATAGTCCTCTTGAACATCAACCGATTTAAAGTGCGTCGCGACATTCTCCATGAAAAGGCCATGACTGATATATGACCTCCTCAGTCTATCGGTCCATTACAAGCTTCGTAGGAGGCATCAGAGAAATGGTCTCCAAAGTATTATAAAAAAGTTTGCATGTACGAGGTCAATATTTACGCTTTAGAGCAAATTTACCGTCAAAATGTAACGTAGGAAGTCCTTTTACGATGTATGATAATAAATTATGATTTTGTTAGTTTCCGATAATTTGAATTGATTGTTTGTAAATAAAAAGATAGCGGCATAAATGTTCATTAAAAATGCGATTCTGTTCGGTATGGAATCGTTCTTCTGTTTTGTTGTTTTTGACATGAATTTATTACAACGAGATAATAGAAACAACAGCGACATAAATGCATACATATCTGAATTCAAATGATTTCATACATAATCTATTTCATGAACTACACAAACAGAAACGCACCCTAATCCTACGCAACATGAAAAGAAAAAGAATAAAAACAGACACCTGACTAACCGTAAACCTAAACACCATCACCGGCAGCGGAACCTCTCAGATCACAAGTCTTCCGGGTGTGGCCAACCTGCCTACACAGACCACAACGCCGAGGTTGGTTAGGGTCGACGGCATTCATGGTTGTCCTGATCCGAGTTGTCCGTGGCCGACCCGCCCTTGCTTTCCTCATGTTCGGATCTGGAATGACAATGGGGCCGCCGTAGGGAGGCCAGTATCCCTCCGGTATGAGTGGTGCAAAGTGTAGCTGGTACACGTTGAAGACCTCTGACATGCGATACACGTTATGTACGTAGGAGCCCCAATCCAATCGAGAGTGGGCACAACAAGCAGCAGCATGCATGCAGGATAATGTAGCGCCTGGAAATATCCACAGTCACATGTCATGTTACTGAGTGAGACACAGTAGGTGCCGAGTGAAAAGCCTCATGTAGGGCTGATCTGTGTGACCTCAAACTCAGAGCTGTGACGATCAGACTGAGTCACGACAAAGCACCTAGAATCCCTGATGTTCTTCTCCATGGCACCCAGTAGCGTCTGACTGAATTGGTGTCCCGCACCAAGTTGTGCCTCTGCATCATGTCCTCTTCTAACCCAAAGCTCAGTAAGTCGGAGGTAGGTGGACTTCACCAATGCCGTCACGGGGAGGTTCCGAGTACCCTTCAAAACAGAGTTAATGCACTCGGAAATGTTGGTCGTCATGTGACCAAACCTCCGACCACTATCCATGTACTGAGCCCAAAGCTTCTTCTCCATCTTACTGGTCCACACAGCCATCCTCCTGTCATCAGCTTCCAACAAACCATGCCAGTAATCGAAATCAACTTCGCTCTTTGCATAAGCGGCATTCATAAAGAGCTTCTTGGCCGCAAAAAACTTGAACTTCAAAGCAAAGTTCGCAGCTACATACCTTGCACAGAAAGCACGATATGCGGAAGGGGGGAGCCACCCACAAGCAAGATCTTCCAAAGCAGCCTTGATCCCATTGTGTCTGTCGCTCAAAACAAGTATACTTGGCTGCGGTGTCACATGTGCCCTCAGATGAGTCAGAGAAAACTTCCACGACTATGTGTTTTCTCCCTCGACCAGAGCAAACGCAAGTGGGATATGTTAGAGTTCCCATCCTGAGCAATTGCCAATAAGAGATGGCCTTCGTACTTCCCATACAGATGGGTGCCATCAATGCTGATAAGAGGCTTGCAATGCTTGAACGCTTCCACACACGGAGGTAATGTCCAGATTAGACGGTGAAAATACTTTCCGGAGTCATCCCCCTCCCTTATAGGACAAGTCTTCAAAATCGTCACACTGCCCGGCATGGTGAGCTGGAGCCCCAAAACCCACCGAGGTATCTTTGCATATGACTCCTCCCAATCTCCATATATGAGTACAATGGCTTTCTGTTTCGCCTTCCATGTCTTCCTGTAACTGGGAAGAAAGCCTTAACTAGACTTGGTGGCGGTTCGGAGCACCTTGATGGACACAGAAGCATCTGCCCTAATCAACGACAATATAAGATCGCATATGACATGGTAATCCAGTTGCTTGTGATCGCTAGAAATGTGTCTAGCCAAACAAGTGTGCGGTCCGTTATACATCCGTACTTCCCACACACCCTTCCGCTTCCGGAGTGTCAATCGAATGAGCCAATTACACCCCTGCCTGAATTGTTTGCACCGTCCGAGGTACTTAGCATAATCTGACTCCATCACCCTGTACCCGACCCCATGACGGATGCTGTAGTTCTTCACAGCAAAGACAACAATCTCCTTGTCCACAAATGTCTGTCCAATCTCAAATTCAGCTTGGTTATTCAACCCATGAGAGCCCTGTGTGCCGCTGTTTGGTTCGCCCTGTGGCCACCCAGGAGCCGATAGTGTATCCAAGTTTAGGTTCGACAAGTGAAGAGGGTGTTGCTGCATCCCTGAACTAGATGCACCTCCCTTCTGATTCGGAACCAGGCCACTGTCGTCGTTACTGTCACCATCTATGAATGGTGGTTCATCATCGGAGTCATCGGCTCGCAATGCCTCCTCCACACCAGGATCTGGCTCTCTCTGAACAGGAGGAGCGCACAATGCTTGCGGTGCTGCTGTAATGGTATCCCCTAACTCACCCACAAAGTCACCTTCTTCTGCCTCATTATATATTCCGAACGTTGGGGACGCAACCAGTTGCGCCTCTGGTTCGAGCTGGATCACACGACACGATGGCCCGACAACATTGGCAGAATGAGGATTCAGAGCAGAACCACCAGAATTCGCAAGTGGAGCAAGCATCTCCACAAACAGCTCGGTGGTCCGCACCTCTGGGAACTACCTTCTACAGTGAAACAAAACCTGCAGATCCTCATCAGCTTCTATGGCAAAACATCCATACTTGACCCCCTGAGCCACAACAGAAATCGGAATGCGATAGTAAATCATTCTCATGCGCTTCCTTCCATTAGGACAAATCTTACGTTAGATGTTACAGTGAAGATCCGCCAAATGAGATCTCGTCGTGATGAACACTTGGTTGGATTTTTATCTATGAACTTCACTCCCTCTCGTGATCTGTGTTTAATCTCATCATCATGGTGAACTAGAGCAAGGAAACTATCCTCGTCAGCAATCTCTCAAACAACTAAACCAAATAACCTGTGTTGAAACCTCATATTTAGATCTTGTACCATTAATTTTCTTTGGTAAATTTTAAGGGTCAAGATTTTACACTATACATTCTCCATTTTTTTTCCACTTGAGATGATCCGCTCTTCTCTTTTAACCTGTGGTTTCATTTTGCCTTGTTAATTCCTAGTTTTTCTTCTTTGGTTCTGGAGAGTTCAAACAGTCTTCTCTGTCTTCATTGGCTGAGATCGCTTCTTCCCAGCTTCAAGTGAAACCGTGAGCAAGTATGATTTTCAGTTCATTCTCTCTTCTTCTTTTGATAGGTTCTTGATTTGCAAGAAGATTTTGTGTGTCCCGATTTTCCTTCATTGTGGGGGTCCCCCCTTTGTGGAGGTTTTGGGAGACTTCCTTTGGTTTACTAGGGTTGTTGTCGCTTATTTGTATTCCGGTGTTGCTTGTGGGTCTATGTAGGACGTTCTTGCGACAAGCTTTTGGGCCAGGTCCGGAACAATAACAAAAATTATAAATTTACAAATAATTTAAATATTGTTTTATTGCTTTACTCCAAAAGAAAAAATCACATCCGTTGCAAAATTAGTATCATCGTGGAACCCATTTTTATATATTCTTTTCAATACTTTAAGCAAACTCTCAACCCCTAATAGAGAAGAAAAGTTTAAACAAACAATCCATAACCAAAAACTAAAAGTAAACACAAAATTTATAATAACACCTAAAACACCCTTAAGATTTACTCCGAGACAAATGAACAAAGAAATTTGCTCACACCTGAAACCTGCTACAATAGTAAGCATAAAAGAAACCAATAAAAGCTCAAACAATATCACTAAATCCACTCACGCTTAATTCCTCAAAACGCCTTAGATCGTGTTATCACCTATGGTGATTCCTTAAATTTCTACTCCTTTTACTACAACTCTCAGCCCATCATCCAGCCACCCCTAAGATTTTATCACCTCAAAAAGCATGTCCTTTTTAGCTCATTTTCGTCCCTAAATATTTATTTTGGCATATTAGCCCAAGCATTTATATTACAACAAGACCCTATGATTCTCTCAATATATTACATATCCAATAACCCATAAATAAATAAATAATAAAAAATGAAACTCAAGTTCACATATTTGTCAAAAAAAATCCCAAATTCCAAACTATTTACGCCAAGTCGCCAACCACCACCTTCAATACTACTTTGGACTTCTTGATATCCAACCTTTTTCTTTTCTTTCAAAAATTCCAAACTTGGAATTTTGTTATCCTCAAGCACATTTCACTAATTCACTTATTCAAAAGATTCATATTTTGTTTATTCATTTTTTAAAATTAATAATGCTACTTTCATCTCTCATCTACATCTTTTTCTTTTTGCCACAAGAGGTTGATTGTTGTAGGTGAAGATGGAGTTGACTAGCTGAGGACAAACCCACAACCATGAAAAAACAGAAGCAATTTCTACAGGTATTAACATTAGTTAAAGTTAAACTATGAATCATTAAATGGAACTAAATTAACATCAGTACTATACTTAATAAACTATAAATCCTGATTGAATTAAATTAAGTTGATAAATGATAATGTAGCACCTAACCTACACTTAAATGTAAAATCCCACATTCAGATATTCCTTTTACTTGCAATCAATAATCAACTTTTTGGCAACTAGTTTGATCCCTGCATTCTGCTGATAGTCATATGGATCTAGGGAGAAGAATGCGTCCACAAATGTCCCAGGCTTGAACAACGAACCCAGTTCTTCAGCATCAAACTTGCTGAAGAGGAGTCTTTGCACAGCGCCAGACGATTCCTTCTGATATATCTCAGTGGCGTAGAAAGCAACCTCTCCACATACTGCTGTAGGTATGCTGCAACGTAAGTGTTACACAAATCAGTGAAATTCTCAACAGGAACACAATAGCATAAAATTTTGGATTCACTTTGCCAATTCAGTTAATGATATTCTTAAAGTTGTCCCTACCTTCATGATGTCAACAACACAATTGATAGAGAGCGCACGTTTACTGTAATTTTCTTATGATTTAAATAAAACTAAGCTATTCTTGAGTTGCAAACCTAAAGACATCTGGTGATCATTTTTGGAAAAACTTTACATGCTGAAATGAGGCTATCATTTTAATTAATATATACATAATTTGCTAAAAACTAGTATTGGTAGAGAGTTTTATTCTGGCAGTGATTCCAACTCAGCTCAAATCAGATTTGGCTTTGGTAAACTATAAACTGGGGGTTCAGACTTTTTCTTTAAAAAGAAAGAAAGAAAAAAAGAACGTGCATGCATATGTATTCAGTGCAAGAACTTACTGCAATCTGGCCGTCGGGTAGTTGTAGAAGCCTTCTTTTCTAATAACAACTGGCCTCCAATCAGAGCTGCTGCCAGAATCCAAGGATAACTTCTGTACAACACTGTCACATGCATCAAGAACCTTACATAAACTCGGTGTTGCGTCAACTACAAAACTTAACCGCGGCCGACCAGCATTATCAAAAAACTTTGTGCTTATTCCAAACCGAACTTTCAGACCAGCACAATGAAGCTGAAAGGGGAAACCATTGTGCTGTAATTCTATATTCCGACTGCCAAAAAGAGATGGAACAAGAGATCCATCAATAGCAGAAATAACCATTTGATCAGGTTCTAGAACAACGTAGCCGCTGGATGCCGAAGACACAAAAGATGAGGAAGACATATCAGGTGACTCTTGTGTAGGTTTTTCATTCATGGCAACATCGGACTGAATGGATTTTTGCATTTCATCGCCAAGAGTACGTAAGTCAAAAGAATCTTGTTTATCTATATTGGACTGTGCAGTATCTAAGACAGCTTCGTCTGCATTGTTCCTTGTAAGAGACTGTATTGGATGATTTTCTTCTTTGGTTTCAGCAGCAGATGATGACATTACAGAATCGTGATTCATATTTGATGAGCCTCCATCTATGGGAGATTTCCCGTTACTACGACTTCTGGTAACAGCATTGGGTGAAATCCAACTGTTTGCAGTCAATATATCTGGGAGACTAGATTCCTGTGTAGACAAAGAGATCATCCTTATCAGAAAGTTCTAGAAACCATATATGTAACAATATAGAGTTGAAACACCAAGAAATGTTGGATTATTCTTCCCACAAACTGCAGTTTAATATTTATAAGGCAGCCCAAGTGTTAAGGTTTGTCATGTATAATTAAACCTGAGTAGCGATATACTATGTTGATGTCACAAACTAACTTTGGTTCTTACTTCTCAGGTAAACAAAATAAATAAAAGAAAAACAAAACAACAACAATAGGTGATAACATCAATTGCAGAGTTGTTCCAGTTCCAGCAATAAATCATAACAAAAACTTCGAAATTAAAAATTTGTACCAAGAATAGAACAGTTGAGCAGTATTTGAGTACTTCAAGATTCATCCGAACATCATCCAAGCTCCTGATAACATGTTTCAGAAAATATTAGCAAAGAGAAACTGTCTATACGACGGTATGGATAATAGATGACAAATAACTACTTGCATTAGTTACCTATGTGTCTGCTGTCCAAGCCCGAAATATGTAGCAAGAGAAGCCATCTGCAGCAAATAAACCAACTTTCATAAGCTGATGGCCAAACATGAAATTGTGAAACTGAAAAAGAAACACACAAATGAAATTATACCTTCATATTACCAGCTCTTCTTCCAAACTTTTGTGTCAACACAACCAGAGAGTCAATAGCACCCTTTGGCTCTGGTGCTGGCTGATTGATAGCAGCAAACGCCTCTCTGATCCGAGCACAATCGAATCTTAAGATATTGTGACCCGCCCAAATCCGACCTAAACACAATTCAGCACAAGCCACACATACATAACCATCATTCAAAACCAGAATTTAGCTTAAATCATGAATTCACTTCCACCTAACTACATAACCTCTCATAAGAGATAGTTGGAGCTATATCATGATTCATGAGAGTATCTATAATCAATTCACCAGTAAAACTATGCATTATTCAGAATTCAAGCTCAATGAAATGGATTCAGATAATTACTCTGCCATAACTCAAAATTTCAAACCTACAAGAGTTCTCACCGAAGGTGCTCAAGCTCAATTTCAAAAAACAAACCATTTTTCGCAAAATCCAAATTCAAATTGAAAAAACGAAAACACGGTAGCACAACTTTCGTGACAGCGAAGCAAAAGAGTGAGAGGAAACCAACCATGGAGGAGGTCGTAAACCGCGTCGGCGATGTCGGCGAAGGTAGGTGCGGCGGCGACGGCGTCTGCGGTGATACCGTTGCAGCGCTCCGACAAGGGCGAAATGAGTGAGAGGTCGGCGGGTCGAACCAGTGTAGAGTAGTTTCGGAGCTCCGTCAACGTTCTCGGGCACACAAGAATGGCTCCGAATTCGAGAATCGCAAAACCCTGTCCGGGTCGGGTCGGAACGGTGGTTTCGACGTCGAAGAACACTATCTCGGATCGGTCTTCGTTCGGACCCATTTCAACGGAAAACGATAACTAAACAGTGTTAATTCTTTATGAAAACTATCCAATCCAATTGAGAAGAAAAGAAGAATGGATTTTCAATTCAATTGAGTTGATTGATGTAAAAACTTGAACATTCAAAACGCGCCAATTGTGATTGTTTATATAGTGAACCCAACGACGAGGGTTTTGTCGTTTTGTACGGCTTATGCTCTTTTTTTTTTTATAGATTGCTTCGTGAGTTAGGTTTCCTTTAGTGGGCTTTTTTTTCATGTTGGAGGCCCATGCAAGTAATTGAGCAAGTAGAAACCCACACGTGAGGGTTGGGGAATATGCTAATAACCTGAATGTAAAGAAATGAATGAACTGAAAAAACTTGATGATGGAGATTACTGAGTTTGGAATATGCTTCCTTCATGTAAGTTGTAGCCTTTGAATTTTGATTGCTTCCAATAAGGAACTTTAAGCCGTGTGGGTTTCCAATGTGATTAAATAGTTAATGTTTATGGTTTGGGATTAGGATATACATTGTTTTTCTTTTAAGGTATCTTTTACGTGTATATAGTATATACTGGTCGTGAAGTTTATCTTTTTAGATAAGAATTAAGAACCTTATAAGTTTCAACATTTATTTTCTGCGCAGTTGAACATTGATCCTCTTTTATGTTAAGCTCCAATATGAATGCACACAACTCTTGTTAGTTTTTGGCAAAAGTGGTGTTTGTCTTGGTATTTTGAATTTGTGATCAAATGGTAAAAGAATATATATCAATTCAACACGAAAAAAAGAACTAATACAAATCACATATTTCTCATTTTAGTATTTTGAGATGGAAACTAACTTGAAAGGCAACATTGCATAAGAAGATCAACATCAAATTCAGGTGCAAGCACCTCAAGATAGAGCATAAAACAATGGCTAACCTATTAAGGATGGAATAATTACAAATTTACAATAATTGTTTCACTTTACACGTTAAGAGTGAAGTGATATGTTCATAGGTGTTCTATCTGCATGAGATGTACATATTTCTGTGATGCCTGCAAAATTTTCCCCAAAATGTTTGTTTAAGCAAACCGATGGGATCGAATCACGGTATGAAACTAGTACCAGCACTAGCAAGTAGCAACTACTACCCGCCACTAGGAAAACCAGAAAATGAGCATCTTGCTTCAGTTTAGAAGATATGATCAATGACTTATAAAACCAGCTTAAAAGTTATGGTTATCCTTAAGCATCAACTAAGACCTCTGTTATGTCTGGTTCAGAGACTTCCCAATTGGCTTGTTTTGTGATCCCATGGAGGGTTTCATAAATTAAAGATGAATGCTTATGCGTGACATCGCCAACCACAAAGTTGTGCAGAACTCCATTGATTTGAATAACACTTCGGCCTGGAGGCTTTTTAACACCCATCTCAATCATTTTCCGTCTCACATCAATTACATCCTGCCACCTTTTGGCAAAAGCATATATGTTTGACAAGAGGACAAGATAGCCTGCGGCTTGATCGGTGTTGAGCTCGGCTACTACCTTGTTTGCCACTCGTGACGCTAGCTCTGAGTTCTTGTGGATCCGACAACCACCAAGAAGGGCACCCCATAGCGCATCATTTGGCTTTAAAGGCATAGTTTCAATAAGTCCCTGTGCTTCATCTAAGAAACCAGCACGGCTCAAGAGATCAACCATGCATCCATAGTGCTCAATCCTCGGGTAGATTCCCCAAGTATGTTTCATTGATGCAAAAATCTGGCGTCCTTCATCTACAAATCCAGCATGGCTGCAAGCACAAAGCACTCCAATGAATGTTACTTCATCGGGTCTTATTTCATTAACTCCCACACCATCACTAAGCATAGCCTTAAACAGATCAAGGGATTCCTTTCCGAGGCCTTGTTTCGCAAAACCCATGATGATGCTAGTCCAAGACACAGTGCTTTTCCGCGGCATATTGATAAACACTCTGTAAGCATCATCAATCATTCCACAGCTAGCATACATATGAATGAGTGCATTGGTCAAACGCAACGAAGGCTGTTCCTTGTTCCTCACAACAAATCTCTGTTCAACATACCAATGTATCCATCTTCCCAACTTCAGATCCCCCAGCTCGGCGCAAGCGGTCAAGGCAGCGACCAGCACCACCTGATCCAATTCCACACCCGCCCTCCTCATCTGTCCAAATAATGACAATGCCTGCTTGCACTTGCCGCCACGAGCGCACCCGGCAACCATGGTGGTCCAAGACACAACATTCCTACAAGGCATCTCATCAAAAACCCTTCTGGCTCCATCAAAGTCACCGCACCTAACATACCCAGCAAGCATGGAGTTCCAGCTAACAATACTTCTCTGACTCATTTCATCAAACACGTAGCGTGCCCTCCCAACACCACCGCAAACCGCATAGAAATTCAACAAACTTGTCTCCACGAACACATTGCAGCAATACCCTTTAACCAAAACCTTGCAATGCAACTGTTCCCCTTCCCAAAGCAACCCACCACGCGCGCACGCGCTGAGAAGGAAGGAGTAAGTGAAGCCATCAGGGTCAGAGCCAGAAGCCAGCATGCGATTGTAGCACTCCACAGATTTGAAAGGCGCTAGTGGGGTTCGGGAGTGGGCCCTGATGATCTGGTTCCAGTGGGCGGTGGTGGGTTTGTGGAGGGTGGAGAAGAGGTTGTGGGCATGGTGGAGGTGGCCGTAGGAGACGTATAAAGAGAGGAGGTTGAAGATGAAGTTGTTCTTGTGAGAGAGGGAGTTGAGGATTAATTGGGTGTGGATTTGGAGGAGAATGTTGAGGCTGTTGCATCGCTGCAAAAGGGAGAACAAGTGCTGCTGAAAGCTTCTGTTGCTGCTGAAACTGGCGGGAACGGAACCCATCCTTTTTTTTTCTCCCACTCAATAACTTATATTTATAACAAGTTTTGAAAAAAAGTGAATGCTTCGGTTGCATATATTTTTCGGAGGTAATTTATCATTTCTATATTATTAATTCATAATTAATTTAATAAATAATTTTTATAAGTTTGGAATGTATATTACTAGTGATTTATCTTTTATTTTTCATTGAATTTGATTTAAAATTACCATATAAAATAAAAAAAAATGATATATTATATCACTTGTTCTTTTTATATAACAAGAAAAAACGAAAAAAAAAGTTCTATTATTTGTTCATCTTTTACTAAAAAAACATAAGATATTATAGAAAATCCTTATTTGATTAAGATTATACATCAAACTCTAAAAAAAATACTATTTATTACGTTAATTGTGAACTAATAAGTTAGAAATGGTAAATTACCCTCTAAATAAGAGAAGGTACCGTGATATTCACCTTAAATAAATAAATAAATAAATATATATATATATATATATATATATATATATATAACTTCATTCAAATAAAGCTATAACTACACTTAGCAATAATATGGAAAAAAAATATTTCCAACAAAGAATTGAAGAAATAACATAAAATTCCTAACCGACGAAAATAAGGATACAAAGTCTCTTTTTATTTCTTTGATGAATATATACGTGCTGCTATACATTATGATTTATTTTCTTCTCCACATGAAAGTGAGTATTTTTCAACCGAACTTTTGAACGAAATCATATTCCCATGGCGTTTCTCTTCTAACTCTAAAAAGATCTAAATTTTCATAGCACTAATACCCACAAAGGGATTCAACTTACACCATAAAAGAAAAAAAATCACCACAAAAGAGATTATTTTAGATCCAGATCTAAATCTAAATCTCTAGCAGATCAAACATGAACCATAAGAAAAACAAAACAAAACAACCAACATAGAAAAAGAAAGGAACCACGGTTGAAGTAAAAGAAAAGGAAGGTGGGAAAGAAACGAGAGTGGGAAAAGAGAGGGCGGTGGAGAGCTTTGTATGGGGGAATGGGAGGAGGAAAGAGGAGGAGGGAGGAGGGAAAGTGATGAGAAGAAGGAAAAAGGGGAGACGGGGGTGAAGGAGGGAGTGCCACTACAGTATCTATTTTTGCATTGCAAAATTAAAATTCCATTTACCTCTTGTACATCTCCAATTTCGGATTGCTCACGATCAATGAAGATTTGCTCAAATTTGTTATTAGGTTGTTATGCGGTGAGACACAATGATGGTATAACCTAGTACTCAAAAAGGAATAATGAGTATTATAAATGAATGAATTGAATTGAATGAGCTAAGTAAGTATACTTTTTATGCGTAGCGTTTGGTTCTTAGGAATGAGATTGAAATTGGGAGACTGAGACTCAGTATTGTATTTGTTGGATAGAGACTGGAACTAAAATTTCAATTTCAGTCTTCAAAATTTCAATATTTTCAGTATCTCCAGTTGGAAGGGACTAGGGGACTAGAATTGAAATTTTAATAACTTTTTTTTTACTCAAATATTCTCACATAACATTAAAGTTTTCAATATTAGATTTTGTTTTTCCTCCATTGACTTAATTCAATCTCTACCTTCTAGTATCTATCTCTTAATAAATTTAAAACAAACACAATAAACAATTTTAATTCAGTCTCTGTTCCAAACGCACCCTAAGTCAGCGTTTGGTAAGGGGAACTGGGACTGAAACTGGGGGACTGGGACTCATTATTTTATTTGTTGGTCAGAAACTGAAACTAAAATTTCAGTCTTAGTCTCCAAAATTCAAGTATTTTCAGTACCTCTCAGTCTTCCTAAAACATCCTCATTTAATTTTAACAATTCCATAGCACGTCCTTTCTCCCTCTTCTCATTCCACATTCCCTCTTTCTCTCTGACCAACCATCTTACTTGTTAGCCCTTCTGAACTCATCAGTCATCACCAACCCCACTGCCACACTCTCTTCTCATTTCTTCCCTCCAATCATGCTTTGTGTGTAACTTCCAAAATTAAAGAAGCCAAAGAAATAAATAACACAATAAATAGCCAAAGCAACACAGTAACAAAAGTTAAAGAGCAGTTTAGAGAGATTGCTAAGAAGAAAAGAAATGAGAAAGACGACTGGTAGGTGGGGGGTAGAGAAAGGAGAAAGGAAAATTCAATTAGGGGGGCTTCTATGAAAAGAGAAGAATTATGATTTTGGTGTCATTAACAACAAACATGAGACGATGAGAAATGAATGGATAATTGGATAGATAGAGTCAAAAAAGAGAAATTGTCTGGGTATGTGGGGAGGCTAGGATGATGAGGCTAGAGAATAAGGTGTTTTAGTAATTGTGTTTGGTTTAGTCTCTATATCTTAAATTTTAGCACATTTTAAACCAAACACAATACACAAATTAAATTTAGTCACAGTCTCACAGTCTCAATCCCCCAGTCTTAGTCTCTATTATGAGAGACTGACACTGAGACTAATTACGTTTGTGTATTGTATTTGGTTCAAAATGTACAAAATTGATAAATGTTGAGACTAAACAATATAAAATGACTAAAACACCATTTTCTTAAAAGAAAAAAAAACCGAATCATTTCCCCCTCATCTTCATCTTCCTCCCTTCCTTTGTTTCCCTTCTCTTACCTCCTTCGCTGTTAATAGAAAATCAAATTTGACATACTTGACCAAAAATATTTGATATTGTTTCTTTCCAATGACAATTGACAATGAGCTATCAGAATTATCAGTTATAATTTTTTTCCAAGCCTTTTTCCAAATAATCAAAGCATCATTATGAAACAGAGAAAACGAAAAAAAATAAAGCCACTATAACAATGTTATGATAATTGTTGATTGTAGAGTACTTGGTGGAAACATTCAAAGCTATGAACTTTGACCATAAAAGCAATGAAAGAATAAATTACAAGGCAACCCAGAACAATTTCATTGCCAAAAAGAGGGCAAAACAGAGTACAAAACTTCAATTAGCGTTCCCACTTCCGAATCAAAATCGAAACCCTAATAAAGAACTAAACCAATATCGAGCAATCACAGGAACCAGATGAAGATGGAGAGATTGTTCGCCTGCGATCAAAACTATAAAGCCTCGAACTTGAAGAATTGTCAAAGGTTTAGCATTTCTACCATCTTCGAATGTAATTGAAACTCCAATCAAGAGAAACAAAGAAAAATATTAAAAGGTTTAGCATTTCCACCATCATCGCCTCTGGTTCGTGTTTCTCTCTAGTATGTCCATGCCATTGATAAAATCTCAAATAATAAAAAAAAAACACTTTTTTTTATTCTAATTTTAGCAACTGAACCTAAGTTTGGGAAGTGATTGAATTTGAAAATGAGTGAGGGAAATCTTTGAAGACGAAAGATATAGTGGTGAGTTGGTGAAGATGGTGGAGGAGAGTAGCTGAGACATGAGAGAGGAGTGGGACGAAGAAAGAGAGGGTAGTTTGTGGAATTGTTAAACTTGGACAAGGGTAACTTTGGAATAAATGTTATTAAAGTTTGAGTCTTAGTCCTCAGTTCCCACTATCTAGAAGTACTGAAAATTCGGGGACTGAAACTAAAATTTTAGTTCCAGTCCCCGTCTACCAAACATGATACTGAGCCTCTGTCCCTCAGTTTCAGTCTCAATACCACATACTAATCGCTACCTTAGTACTAGTCTCTTTTCCAAACGCAGTCTAATGTATCTCAGGCTCATTGAATTCTTAATTTGTTTTGAGTATATCTCGAGCATGTATAATCTAAAATAAATGCTGACATGGCTAATTATTTGTATTTCGGGCTCTGCAAATTCGAGATACGTGCATAATTTATCTCGGGATTGCAGAGCCTGTAATAAGTAAGCGGTGCATAAAATTGTAATTTTTCTACACCGCATCCATATTAATAATTCTAATATTTTTTATTTATTAATAAAATATTTAACTTTTGCACTAATATGTTAACTAAATGAATTATTTTAAAATACAATATGATTTAATTAGAGAAAATATATCATTTTCCTTTCTTATAAAAACACCTAATAACAACTCCTCGTCAATTATCACTAAATGTTAAATTCCATTTTGTTCCGGCCCAATATCTAATGTTGACCTTGCTCAAACCCATCGGCCAAAACGAACCCGGCCCTCGCCGGATTAAGGAAGTGGGCCATTCACTAAATTCACATTATATCGAGATCGGATCCAAAATTGATCCTCGCAGATTTACGATTTATTCTATCTCTCATCAAGAATATATCGTATCAATTCAATACCCAAAACGGATTCTTTCCCTAAACAAATTGGGATCATGACGAGTATAAAAAGGGAAGACTAACTCTTCCCCAACTATATCATTCTAAACCCTCACTCAATAGTTGTGCCAAGAGCGCTCCCTAAACCTTATTTAGCGAAACTCTGTTGATACATCTCCAACCCCTCACATAAACCACCAGCCTTCATTTTGGTATCGCCGATCACGTTGGTTGTCTCAACTCCTTAAAGATACATTTTGTACACATTCCAAAATAATAAAAAAAAAATTACAATGTGGTGAAAAAAAAATTAAAACGTGGTCATGGAAACCAAAAAGCAACAGATTGTTACTTCTAAGATTACACATTATCTTCCCATAACACTCTAACTACTAACTATCCAGGATTTAGGCATTTAAACAAAATTACTTGAAGGGGAAGCTACAATTACTTCACCTTTGGACTCAACGGAGACGCTGACCTTGATGGATGACTTGCTATGCCAACCATATTTAGTGTTTTGAACAAGAAAATTAAAGTAAAAGGTGTCTCCTATTTAGGATGATTATTATTATAGTCATTAAATCTTTTTCCAAAAGTAAGAATAAAGCGATACTATGATGCTACTCAACGTCTCAATTATTGAATTGATAAATAAACACCAAAATGAAAGTGATCATCAATAGAAAAATAATCACAATCATCAATAATGTGATGTCAAAAGAAGATGTGGATAAGTCATGGATGGCTCCTTGTTTTCCTTTTTCCACTTGAATCACCTAGCTAATAATTTGTTTAGGCTCACGTCAATATCATAACATATCACATAATTAAAATAGGCAAGACAATTTTCCTACAAAGAGATAGAAAATATTTGAAAAATAATAAAAATCAGTTTAAAATAGTCCAAAATTTTATTATTTTATATTGATTAATTATTATTGAAATAAATCAATAATTTTTAGTCAAAAAAAAATCAATAATTTTAAATATTATATATAATATATATAATTATAAATATTTAGTTAAATAAAATAATTTGTAGGTTTGTTATTGTTAGGTATGAAGGTAAGTGAATTTGTCATATCCTCCTCAAGCATTTGATCATTAGAAGCATGGAGAATCAGCAATGCCGTGCACTTCTTAATTTCCATCTTCTTTTTTTAAACCCTTCTCTTTTTCTTTGCAGTCAATATTAGGAGTGAATATCACTTTTTCTTCTTTTCTCTTTTCTTTTTTACTATTCACTATTTTTTCAATTATACTCATTAACTTCATATTGATCCCCTAACATTGGTTCCCTAGCATTACTCAAAATATATGTGTAATTTAATTCATTTTTAGTGTGTATTTTATATTTTAATGTGTATTATACACTAATAATTTATTTTAGTAATTAATTTTGGTGTGCAAATAGAAAAATAAAAAAAAAGAATATAAGGCAATCTAAACATATTCTGCCTAAATTATTAACCTAAACAACTTAAAAATAACTTAAAAATAGTAGGTTTCAATATTAAGGGGTCTAAAGAGAGTAAATGTATGTTGTGAAAACTCAAAAGTGGTGTTTTTGACTTTTGAGAGTATCTAATAATTCCTAAATTCCTTACCCTAAAATGAAAGTCATGTTCATATGAATAGGTTGACTTTTCTGTTTGTGAGATGAGGTGTTCCTTCCTTGTAACAGAAAATAAGGTAAGGGGTTTGTGTCCTAAATTTGTGTACCCATTCAGCAAAGTCCGAAACTTTTCTGTCATTCGAATTTCGAAATGACCCACCAACCCTCTTTTTCTCATTCTCTTCTTGCTCACAGCGCAGCCTTTGCCCCCAAACTCAACCCTCCTTCTTCCTTATCCCCTCCGTCACAGGTATACAAGAACAACAACCAGATGGAGGGGTGCGCTGCTATTGCTATGGCCTAACGTCGATTAAAGCCTTCTTCTTTTCGCGATTCTCGCACAAACTCATGGGTCTCTGGTGTTGCTCCCTCTCCAAATTCATATTATGCGCCATTTCTGGGGCTCTCACGCTATGTTTTGCCATAGGTAATGATCAACGGCAATGTATACATGGTGGTTTTTCTTGATTTCGTTTGGTGATGATTGATTAAGGATGGTTTATGTGCCTCAAAAAGTTCTGTTTTTGCATGGTGGGGCTTGAAGAAAATTGAAAGAAGGGGGCTTGGGGGTTAAGGTTAAGGTTAAGCCCCTTTTTCCGGGTTTTGTTTGACCAAAACTTAGGAAACTTTTATTGGATTTGCTTTTGATTTTGGTCTTTTGGAAGCTTGACTAGGAAAGGAATAAATTGTGTGCCAAAGTCAATATGTTTTGGGGACTCTTTTTGATTTTATGAATTAATGAATTAGTGGCAGATTGGCAGTGAAATTTCTAATTCAGATTAGTTTGATGATTGGTGGTGTATATGCTTCTGTATGTCAAAGTTTGTGAATTTGAAAGTCTAGGGGTGTTTAATGTTTTTACCTATATATTGGTCTTTTGAGGTTTGTTTCTATATTGGTCTCATGTCTTGTGTTTCTGAATTGCAGCTGGAGCCCTTACCGGAGCTATAGCTGGTGCTTTAGCTGCTAAGGCTACTCACAGCGGTTTTCTACGGGGAGCTTCATTGGGCGCTGTTGCTGGGGCCATACTCTCGGTGGAAATCTTGGAAGCTTCCCGTGCATATTGGTGCATGGAGCAAACTGGTGCACGGGGCACATCATCTATGGTTGGAACTCATTCCTCTCGATATGTTTGTAACTTCAAAATATAGGGCAAAACATGGTTACCTTTTAGATGCTCCGTTTACGTTGTGCTTGCCTGTTAAGTAGTATCTGATATTTGTAATAGTGTGCTTTGTTTAATTCATTGTCTTAAACAGATTCTCTGTCACTTAAATGCAGGCAGATTTCATAGAGGAACTTATTCGTGCCAGGCTTGTAGAGGAATCAATTTCACCTGCTATTTTAACTGCTTACAATTTGCAGGTAATTTCTTCATTTCTGTTTCGTCCCCTTCACCTGTTTGTCTGTTATATGTATCCATATTCTCATATTTGCCTTCTAAAAGTGATGAATGCCACTACCTGCAATTGGTTTTCACAGTTCAAACTAATAGCACATGTCAAATATCATATGTGAATCCAAAATTTACAAACAGAGGAAGTTTTCACCATGTAATTAGTAAGAAAGTAACAACACAAATCAGAATTTATGGAATAAGAAGATATATTTGATTATTTATCCAGAAAGTTACAACATATAGTATGACAGAAGCAGAACAATTTATGATCCCATAAGCATGTTGCCACAATTGGAAACATTTGTAAGAGATATAATCAAACATCATCCGGTACCCTGGTTAATCCAATTATCCACTGAAAAGTTTTTGTTTTCATTTATCTGATATTAGACATTTAGAAGTGGTACGAGACTGTGCACTAGAAATTTCACATTCATCAGTTGTTCCTGCCTTCCTGGGATATTCAGTTTGTTCATTCCAATCCAAATATAATATTCTTATCATTGGATGATTGTTCCTTAGTTGATTCGGCCAATCATATGATTCCCAATTGATGTTAAGACTCTTGAAGTAAAAGATGAAACTATATTGGACATGAAAACCAATCCTTGGTCTCCCCTGCTACCAGTAGCTTTTTCATGTGAATGATAATTTAGGTCCCCTTTAATCTCTCTTTATTTTTCTTTGATTATTCTGTTTAACTCTTGTTGATCCTTTTTTCTTATTTACTTATGCATGACTAAAATAAACTTTCAAAATTCCTTGCATTGATTCTGTATGCTATACTACCACATGTTTACTGCTTACAAAGTCTTCAGTACCGAGATTTCATTGACTCAGTAGTCTGTATTATGAGTATAGCTAGTTTCTGATGTACGGTTATTTTCTATAGTTTGAACACGTTGCCCATGGTAATAGAGGCTACGATGAGATTCGCGATGTTAATAATGTAGTAGCATCCAGAGGAATGACAAAGGATTCATTGAACAAGTTACCAAAACATGTCATCTTGAAGGACATGAAGGCAGAGGATACCTGCTGTGCAATATGTTTACAGGTAATGTTCTTTCTTGGGCCAATGTCAAATATCCTGATCCCTATTGTTATCACCATTTAGTGCAGTGACCCTAACAATGAGAGGTGAAATTTTCAGGACATTGTTGTAGGAGAAACTGCAAGAAGCTTACCGCGATGTCGTCATACATTTCACTTGACATGTGTGGACAGATGGCTTGTCAAGAATCATTCTTGTCCTGTTTGCAGACGAACTGTGTAGTCATCGATTGCTCCTTGGCCGTTTAGGGATTAAATCTTTTGAGCATTTGGACAGAGCATGCATGCATGCCCTTGTTTATATTCTCATCTCTATCATTGATTCAATTACTCTAGAAAAAGAAGGTTAAAATTATAAAAACAATCAATGATAGACATGTGAACATCTTCAGAGAAGACACAAATCCATTTTTTATTATTTGAGATGGGGCTATTGTACAGTTCCCCCCTCTCAGTTTGTATGTATAATTGTGTAATGAAATTCAATATTCAATATATAGTTTAATGTAAATAAGAAAATATTGGAACTTATTCTGAGCATGCTGGAACATGGTTAGGCTTCAAATACATGGATTTATATTTTTACAACCTGTGGCAGATAATCAGTGGTAATAAAGATTGAGAGCTTTTCACTAAGATCATAAGTCTTGTGTTGAATATTTATCTGTCAAATACAAGTGATAATTTGAGTCACTGGGTACAAGTGTATAGCATTATTATTATACAATGATTTTTCACAATGAGACTAGCTCCCAAGCAATGTCTGCCAGTATTTTACTTGATTATTTCTTATGCTGGCAGTAAATTTTGATCTTCAACCGCCGAAGGCAAAATTTAATTGAAGACACCTTTACAGGGCAAACAGCTAGAAGCATGATGCATAAAATGAACAGGACATCATGGAAGCACTTCACACAGCAACTGGTTCAGGTCTTTTGCTGGTTTTGATACCTCTTATAGCTGCAAGGGATTGCAATCAAGCAAAGTATTAAAAAATCACACTTTCCAAGCATGGCAACATAAGCGAAACAAACGTATCAGTGCATCAGAAATTTTTATTATTTATTTATTTATTTTTACCTTCAGCATAATCTTTAGCTCCAAACACAGCAGAACCAGCAACGAGAGCATTAGCTCCAGCTTCAATCACCTGCCAAGCAATATTAAACTGAATTGGATCTTGCAATTTAAAAGGATCCAGGGTTTCTATACCTTGTAGAAAGCATCTGAATTTGATGAATAAACACGTATGTGCTTCCCTCATTTCTCTATGTTTTAAAAAAATTATTGTGTTTTGCATGAGCGCATTAACTTGCAATAAGCAATTATTCCCAAATTCAGAATAAACAACACTTGTTTCACATCAGTCTAAATTATAGATGGATGGACGATATTATTTATAAGGCACCTTGTAAGCATTTGCAGGACCAACACCACCATCCACTTCAATCCATGGATTTACTCCCTGGACAGAACGAGAGACGTAGAAAAAATGTATTTAGTCTATGTAAGACATAGAAAGTTGAAAAAAATGAACAAAATAACAGACAAACACACATACCTTCTCCACGCACAATCTTCTCAAATCAGCAATTTTCTTTACTTGACTCTCGATAAAGCTCTGGCCACCAAACCCAGGGTTCACGGACATAATTAGGACCAAATCAACCACTGCCGATACAATAGTAAAAATATCAAAATTTTGTTTTTAACCACCAAAACAATTTAAAAAATGGAATGCAGAAGTTCAATATGTTGTGAAAGAAGTGTTTTTTGCTCTCTGTTACTTCCTTGATGAGGAAACAAAATGTCCATGCATTTTTCTTGAGTAGTTAACATTAATAAATAAATAACCGAGTTTCTTGTTATATCTATAGGACCGCTCAAAATGTACCCTTCTGTCCAAGAGAACTACACATCTAGCAGAATGATATGCTCACTCGAAGTAGAACTCCAATTTACTGATAAGCTTCAACAACATTTTGTTCTATACCAGGCACATTTGGAAGGTTGGTATTGTCCAGTGGCTAGGCTTTAATAAGCCATTTATATCATATGCAATAATCATTAATGTTATTATTATATAACTATAACTAAAATAAATCGAGATAGGGGGAAAATGTGGGGAATCAAGTGCTCACCATCGAGAACATATTCTATTGTGCTTAGTGGAGTGGCAGGGTTTAGAACAACTCCAGCTTTAGCTCCCAGGCTTTTCACCTAAATCAAAAGAATGTAATCATTATGTAAACTGAAAAATTGAAAGTGGAGTGGAACATTTTCTAGTTCTCAGTCTTAAAAACATTTTCCCCCATCACATATATGTTTTTCATAGCCCTGAAACCAAGAAAGCAATACGCATGAAATCATAAACACACTGCGGCCGCAAATTTCAAATCTCAGGTTAGAGAGTATAGATAGCTTCCACAAAAGGAAACTTCCGAGACGAAACAAGGCAGGTTAACTCGAATTATTAATTTAGACACTTAATTGATATTAAGAGGCTAAGCATACCTCATCAGAAATAAGAAGTAGACAGCTTCATATAGCTCTCTGGCCATATACAAAAAGACCAATGCAATGCCTTCTACTGCATTTTATTGTAACCTAAATAATAGTCCATTACTTACCCACACCATTGAAGAAAAGGATAAAAAAAAAAAGTGATATGTGAAGTAATTTTAGGTGCTCATTGAAATATTAAAATTTTGGGACCATTAAACACCAAAGGATTTCCTCTAGTTTCAAAACGTTTTAGGAAGGATGAGTTCTCTAAGTTTAATCCTCCTTCAAAAATTTCCTCGAGGCTTTTGTGAACTCTTTCCATTCACATGAAATAGAAATATGCTTTTTAACGTAAGTTAGACATGACATTTCTTCACAGGTTAATCATACTGGTTAAATTCTAATCAAGTTAATCCCCTCTAATATCAAACAGCATTCAGTTGAAACAAGATTAGTTACAAGTTATATAGATCAAGAGGAAACCTTACCTGATTAATTGTACGATGTAAATGAATGGTGGAAGATTGCTCACAGTGCACACTGACTATGTCAGCTCCCGCCTTGATAAAATCTGGCACCCGCTGTTCAGGTTCTACAATCATCTGCAGTGCTTTAACAAGAGTCAGTAAAAGTACATACAACATTATGTCATCTCAATGTAAAATGTGTGTAAAGATGAGTACCAGGTGCACATCCAAAGGAAGATCAGTCACCGGGCGTAATGCATCAACCACAAGAGGTCCAATTGTAATGTTTGGTACAAAACGACCATCCATTACATCAACATGAATCCAATCACAACCTGCTAACTCCACTGCTTTCACCTAGAAATGTTAAGGAACAAACTTCAAGAACGATGACTGCTGAAAATCAGAAAACATGCTAAGAGTGATTTGCTAACTAAAGACATAGCTACTAATATTCCAAACTTGGTAAATGGATTATGATTAATATATTAACCTTCTTGTTTAATAGCCATACTAAAATATTGGATACTGAATATAGAATGCAATGCATATTATAGAACCTGCTCTCCCAATTTCGAAAAGTTTGCAGAAAGAATTGATGGAGAAACAATGATGTCGCTCTTTGAAAACTTGTCCACGCGAGACGAAGCCTTCACTATGGTTGAAAATCTCCTCCTGAACTCACAACACAGCAATTAACAAATAAGGATAAAAGCTGAGCACATTAATGCATAAATATATTGACTTTAGGGGAAATAGTTTCATCAGAAGGTAGAATTTTCTTTATCCTGTGATTGTGAATAAGACTATCAAAACTCATGCATTGGCAATAGGCCAGTCTCAAATCTAATAGCAAGGGTGCAAATAAACAGAATCATCACTCATCTGAATTCTAAAAACAGCATAAAAGGTTGTTAGTTCTTACTCTCCTTTCAAATTACTGCAGTTGATTACACATAAGTTATAACAAAAACCAGCATAAGAATGTGACAACACGTGAATGATGGTAACATTCTCATCCAGAACAAGTTACCACCATAGACACCAAAAAAGGTGTTACAGAATTGAGCTCTGGATTAGAATTCCAATCATAATAAAGAGTGAAGATCCAGCTTTGATTATCTTTATCAAACAATAGATTCGATTCCAATGAACACAGAATTCAGTGAAATTAATAATTAAAAAAAAAAAAGAACTTGTCACTATATTTTCTTAAAAGCGAAAATAAGAAAAGGAAGGAATTGAAGGAATATACCTGGAGAAAGAGAGGGAAGGTGGTTGGAAAAGAGAGGATTTAGAAAGGGTGATTCCATTGATTTGGGATTGGAGGGTTGATGAACAGAACGAGGTAGCAGCCATGATGCCGTGTTAGGTTGTGTTGAGTTGAGTGTGTGGCGTGTGTATGAAAAATATCGAGAAAAAAAGAAAAAAGAAGATATAAAATGGGGAAAATGGTGTGGATGACACGTGTCGTGTTGGTGGGGATTTGCTTATCGGAAATGGTTGGCGCTCTGCTCTTCTTTCACACCCCATCGGAGAGACCACAGAGACAACGAAGCACGCACACAGTAGGGGCACTTTCGGTTTTTCCTGCCACCGCTACTTTATTTTATTTTTAATTGACTTCAACAATCAATTTAGTCCTTTTTTTCATATGATTAAAAAATAAATAAATTGGATTAGAGAGAGCATTGGTTGTTAGTCCATATTAACAAACTAAAAATAAGGATAAAATAATAATTATAGATAAATTAAAATTTTTTAATATTATTAATTGATATTGACGGAATTTTTTTTAATTATCTAACATCATTGGATTTATTATTTTTTTTATTTACCCACCAATTTAAAGAAATATTTACGTTATTAAAATAGTTTAAGATGGAAAAAGCAGATTTAAGTTTTTTATTAGAATATAAATCAACAAATGTAACTATTACATATTATTAATTCATAATTTGGATAAGATAAATTCTTGGTGATTAATAATTTAATAAAGGGTAAAGTATGGTTTATGTCTCAAATGTTTATGAAAAGTTTTAAAAATACTCTTAACTTTTAATTTGATTCAATTTTACTCCTAACGTCTTCGATTGGTTTCAATTTTACCATTAATCGTTGATAAATTGAAAAAATTCAGAGTAAAATTTTCAACGATTAGGGGTAAAATTGAAACCAATCGAAAACGTTGGTGGTATAATTGAATCAAATTAAGCGTTAGGAGTATTTTTGAAATTTTTTACAAACATTAAGAACATAAACCATACTTTACCCTTTAATAAATAATATCAGTCAACATCTCATTTTTTACATTTTGATTATTAGTTTTAATATTTTAAAAAAATAATTTTTATTATTTTAGATGATTAGTTTTAATATTTTTTATGATAAGTTATTATAATTTTAAATGATTAATTTTTTTAAAAATTAATAATTAGCTTAATATTTATTGAGACCAAAATTTTATTAACTATATATCTAGCATAATTGTCTTAATTAAATAATATCTAGTCTAAAATTACAAGACTCACACACTATTCTATGTTGATGTTGATGTTGATTTCAACGACAAATTAGAGAGATAGTTGTAAAGTATTTCTGAAAACGTTGTGACATTAGATTTTACTTGAGAGGATGCCAAATTGTAGGAGATTGATAACATTTAAGTAGCTACAGAATATTATTATGAGCATGGAGCATCTTCTTCTTCGTTGTGATTGTGATGCCTTAATCCTCTACATTGTTTGTTTCTTTGTTTTTCCATCACCAACTAATATCCACAATAACTTCCGGAATTATGATTATTATATGTAAGTTTAGGGAGTCCATAGTTTGTTAGCTAATAGGTGGCCAATAGACCTTTTTTTTCCTTTTCTTTTTCCTCTTTTACCACCCACTATTTCCCTAATTACACTCATGGACTCCCTGTGAACTCCCTAACGTTAGCTCCCTAACATTACTCTTTTGGTAAATAAAACAAGTCATATCAGCTCTTTAAAATGCCAAAAGTTATGATAATAAAGTTGAATTCGTAGGTTGCTTCTAATATATTTTGTGACTTTTTTAATATATTTATCAAAAAATAAATTATTAACAAATTGTATTATAAAATTAAATACTAAAAACATTTGACAATTGACCTAAATAAAATGGCATGACAAAAGAATATCAGATTTCCCTATTTCAAAAGGTGGGATCAAATTATCCTAGTTTACTTTTATATAATATGTGGGTGGCTATAATGAATTATCATTTACATATAATACGTGAGCTGGAAAATATTCTACTTTGAGATTTTAGATGAAAATGATCAATCGGTCAAAATTAATCTGATCAGCGACCTATATTTCAGAAATATCATTTCTATCTTTGCATTAAGAAAAATCGAGCACCACTACAAACTCCAATACATTAATGATTTTTTGGATTACGAATCTCTTTCCCAATTAAGTTCAAACGGATTAGATAGTAGTGATGACACTGATATGCAGCGTCCATTTACAAAGTAATTATATACTGGATTATCTGCCACTTATCATTTAACTTAATAAACTTTTTATCTCCTTAGTTGCCTAAATTTTTGAAAACTAAGTTACATTTAATAGAAATATGTCATTAAATCTAAAGTTATTTATCGTGATTAAATTTAATTCACCTCACTGAATTTGTACCTTGATTATATTTATCTTTCTATACTTAACTAAAATAATATGATCAATTACTTTAGCCACCACATGCTCATCGTGAAGCAGACTGAGGGCAACGCAAAATGAATTCAAAACTTTAAATACATGAAGTAATTTGATAACTCTTTGCTTTAAATAAACTTCTTATTTTAAATTACACCACTGCCAAAACAATAAAGTCAACTAATTTTTCTGCATGGTAATGTGGTCTAATTATTCTTAACATATATAATTATGGACATTTTAAGTATTCTATCTTCACTGAGTTAGCCTCAATTTTATTTCAGGAAATTTTAGGAGGTCATCTGAGAGAGATCTACATATTATACAAGCTTCACAAGCGGAGATGTTGTGGTCTGATCATCAAAAATTGAGGAGCTATCGTTAAAGATTAACTCCCTTCCTTAGTTATAATTTTAATTTACAATTTGCATCTTATGTGTGTTGTACTTAAATTAAGCCCATGAATATATCATAACTTTGCTGCATAGTTTTGTTTGGTGCATGTAACACGCATTAGATAATATAGTTTTTTGTTATATTGTGAACCTATTATATTTAAATATATTTATAATTATAATTACACATTCGATGTCAGTTATTTACACTCCTAAGTTTTTTATAACTAAATATAAGGTAACAATAACCATAACTTAGGTTAAATTTACTAAAGATAAGATCTTTAGATCATTTCAAATACGATATTATCAATTTCATTCCAATTACAAGCCAATAATAAATTCTTTAGGTAGACCTTTCAAAATAGAAAATACAATGTAGGAAACAAAACAGAAAAATCATTTTTATTCTACCTTACATAACATTGTCCTTCTATTAAGGTATATGTTCTTCATTTCTAATTTATTTTTTTCTAATGACCTCAAAATTTCTACCTGCAACTAACCTATATCTCTCAATCTTTAAAATGATTAATAATGGTACCATCCCTAAATTCTATTTAAACTAAATGCCACAAACACAAATCTATCATAACCGAAGAACAAAAGCAGAAAATCCATCAGGAGACACATTTGTAGATACATTTTAAACACAACTTGCCTATTGGCCCAAACAAATTAAATTTTATTTTACACCCCACAAAAAATATATTTATATTTTTTCCCAACTAATTCATCTAGAAAAATTTTACAAATTTCATCTCCAAAATATTACTCATCATAAAATAAAAAAAGTTACCACTTACTTTAGCACAAAACTTTTTTTTTTTTAATCAGGGCATAAAACCATTAACAATATTATAGACCATTTATTTATTTATTTTTTTGTTAAACATTATGGACCATTTAAAATAACTCAGTTTACCTAAACAAAAAATTCTTACAACTACAAGTTAAATGTGTTTAGGCTTTATAAACCACATCTTGATGGGTAATTTCATGGTTTAAATTGCTTAAATATCGACCTCTCACCACTTAAATACTAGCAAAACAAGCACGCTTGCGAATAATCGTTCCTTAGGGCTGTAATTGTGAATACTTGCTATTTTGGCCAATTTTTGCTATGTTTTCACCCGTTTCCCATTCCGCTCGATGCCTTAATATATTTGTTCAAGTATTTCAAGATGGAATAAACAAAGATCGGAGCGGAAGTGGCTAAAAATGGCGAAAGGAACAAGGAAATCGCAAAAAAAACCTTGGAGGCTGATTTAGCTGCCTATTCGTACGCACCTAAGCACTTGTGCATATGCATTGCCTTGACTTGGGCGTCACGTCCAAAGTTGGGACCAGACCAATGCATACGCATCTGAAGGCAGATTTGAAGTTTATAAATAGAGGAGTCTACACCCATTTTTGGAGAGCCCACGCACACCATTTCTCTCTAGTTTAGTTTTAGGGTTCCTGTAGTTTTTAGTCTTACTAGCCAAACATTTTATTACTTTTCCGTTTATTTTATGTACTGTTACTCTGTCCGTTTCATTTTCGAATTTATCAATATTACTGTTTTTACTCTGTCCGCTTAATTTCTCACTATGTCATCTTACTGTTATGTTGCCCGTTTTATTTCTGCAATCATGATTTCTGTTAGTAGCGAGTAGTGATCTTGTGGCTTGGATATGGTTGAAATATGCGAATAACCTTAACTGTCGATCCCTAAGGGCAACGGATGGGAGGAACAGGGTTAGTACCGATGCCGTTAACACTACGTCCCTGCTAACAACGGAAAGACCTTAACGACATGAACTTGATGGGTTATTCGAGTTCATCGAATGCCTTGGTCTTACGTTGATTGTGTATACCTAGGACATTCGAATAGGGACTAACTCCGCCACTCGACCTAAACAGTAGTGCTTAGTTTCCTTTAATGTGACAGTCCATCTAATCTGGGATCAGCGGTGATCATAGGGACGTACAATGTTTCAACCCATGGCCGAGTACTTTTTATTTTGCTATTTTACTCTGTTTTTCTGCTCTTTATTCTATAACCAACATTTGCAAGCCGAACATTTTTTCGACCAAAAGCAAAATCATTGTTTTCACTTCCTAGGGAGAACGACCTGAGTCTGATACTCAGAATTTTAACCGGTTGCACCTTGTGACATTTTTTTCTAAATTTGATCGAGACCCCATATCTGGTTCGGAGCTATCTGCAACGAGTTCTTTTTCATAAGGAATTCCGAACCGGCCTTGGAGGCCACCGTCAAGCTTCAATGCCGACACCCAAAAAAAAAAGTTTCCTACGAAGAGGACCTACCAAAAAATTAAAAAAGTTTAATTCCCTATTCAACAAAAGTAATAAAAATTAAATTTACTAAGAAAAATGAAAGTATCAACAAACTTAGATGCTGGAGCTTTCTAGAAGGTGATGAGGGATACTTTCTTCACATCATCTTTCCTCACATAGCTCCAACATAACCTGTCGTTTTCTCTACTCCTTCTTTGTTCGTCCACAAATGAAAGCCAGACACCAAGTCAAAGCTGATCGAAGGAAGGAAAGCGGGTAAGTTCTTCATCCTTTCTCCATACTAGGTGAAAGAAAACCCATTTGTAGCTCTATTCTTCGTATATAATAAATTTCCATTGTTAGGGTTTTTTAGGGTTAACAATACAATTTTTAAATTCCTCTTAGAATCTGGGTTTAATAGGATATTGTTCAATGTCTGAACAAAAGGATCTACAGTTTTATATTAGAAATAACTATTTTAATTAACCATGCTTGACCTGCTTAAATTTCAGGAGGTTTTTCTCCACCAAGCCTTATTGGCCGAAAGGTACCAAGAAGGACATTTTCCGTGTGAAGCTTACAAAGGATAAGGTTAGGTTCTCTTGACTGTAAATTATTACTTATGAAAATCTTATGTTCATACCTGTGGATTTTATCCTGTTCAACAACCTTTCTTTACTCCCTACTTCCATAATGTTGTACCGTTTTATTTTTTATACAGGATAAACAAAAAAAATGGGAGTTAGATTATTATATTATTGATCAACTTTCAAATTAAAGTAACAATGTTATCTGGATCATAGATAATCGAGATAACTGTTTCAAGTTCACCCTGCAGAAAGATGGGGAAAAACAATTTATCACACCTCATGCCTTAAACATGTTAAAAAAGCTATACGGAACTATCAAATTCCAATTCACTTTGGAGTTACGGTATATCAAATGGGGATTGTTTTAGGGAATAGTTTGGAACGAAAAATTCAATGAAGTTGTCGGTCAAGTTGATAAGAACCTGTATGTTAGAGACATACTCCCAACCTGGATTCTGGACTTAATCTCAGAGGAGTTGAAGTTGTCCTACCTAGATGGACCAGCAGTTGCTAATTCTGTAGTTACATCTCCCTCAAACAAAATCCCTGAAATCCAACAGAAAACTCCCCCAATTCTAAAAATGTGGTATCAATCACAAATCTGCATACTTCCATCACCATTTATGTTCACAAATTAACTTGCTCACATCGTTTCATTGCCATTATACAGAAACATAGGTTCAACATCAGCATCTACTTCAAAAAAGCGTCACACTCCAAACAAGGCAACTGGCACCAGGTACATATAAATGTCCATAATATCCATTTTTACATCAATAAGTTATTAGTTAAAATTATCTCCAGAAATATATTATAGCTAGCTTATTCAGAATTTCTCATTCTAGCCCTCCAGCTTTTGAACTTTGATACTCTCATCTCAAGTGTATCCAATTTATTAATTATAGTCATACTTCTATAGATCGATATTATACTAAGTTTCTGTCTTTTTCGAATTAGGATCTCCGAAGTCATGACTATCACAAAAACTCTGACTTCAACTGATATTAAAACAACAAGATTGGTTAGTATTCTCAACTGAACCACTTGCAAATATAATTCATTCACACTGCATCTTCAATCTGATTTTGACTTTAATATTTACTGTCTCATTCGCCGCAGTATATGCCAGCGGAATTTACCCAAACAATGGCCAAAGCATGAGTCAACAAGACATGGTATGTGATTGGTCCAGCAATTGATAGATTGGTTAAATACTTCAGATTCAAATTACTGCTGAGTATTGGCAAAGAAAGTGAGCTCAAAACTGGAAGACATTGGCGAAAATTCTGCCAAACTTATGATCTGAAAGAGGGAAGCTCCATAACGATGAAAATCAAATCAATCGAGGAGAGAACAATCCAGATTACAATCACATGAGGATTCCCTGCTAATTGCAAATAAGACTACTGCCTCAAGCTCTTATTTGCCATTTTGCTGTTTTTTGGAATGTCAAACTGCCATCATCAGACTTCTATGTTAAAACAATTCTCTTTTGTGCATAAGTTATAATTTAATGATACTTGTTACTTCATATCATGCCTATATATAACACTTAATTAAATTGTTAGCCTAAACTTAAATATTGAAATCATGTGAACAATACTTATACTCACCCATATACAAACTAAATTTATCTCCTCCAACTTTTCACACTATCAACCACGTACAAAAGGCATACTTATTATCTACCTATCTAAATGTTCACAATTTACCATTCGTTTTTCTGTTAAAGCTAACATACTCGCACTTTTGCGAGGGTCGAATGCTAGTTTACATATAATACGTGATGTTTAAAAATAGATTACTTTTCTCGAAGTCCTAAATTTGTTTAACCCAGCCGCATATCCGTGTAGGCCTGCCACAGATTATGTGTAATTGGAAAATGATTTTCGTGAAGACCTGCTACGGATTATATACTTTATGCATCTCATATTCCGTTTTAGCCTGTCAGGATTATGCATAAGTTTGCATATAAAATCCGTGGAATCCTTCCGCGTCCCTCCTTTGTGACATTTCAAAAAATTGAGTCTGAGAGCCTTTAAGTGTGCAATGGTAATGATCCAGCAACAGTTAGAAGAGGCGACAGCAGAGGCAGCAAAGGTGATGTATCGTCTTGATCGCATCGCCCATGTATCAAACAACGTGAATGTTCAGATTAGTATAAATTTACTGTAACTATATTAGATCGTGTATTATGTAGATTTTATTTATGAATATGTTATGTTAGGATTAGGGTTTAACATTTAGGGTTACGAACCATTGTGTTGTTAGTTTTAGTAGAAATTAGTAGTATGTTTGAGTAGTGTCAACCGATGTGTAGTTTGTTTGAGCATGTTGGATAGATTGTTGTATATGCTTAACAAACCTATTATTTGTGCATGACTAATTTTAAATGTAGAATTTGTTAATTTTAAATTTAGAATATGTTTAAAATTAAAAACTTAAAATATAGTTTAGATCTAAAATTTCCATATTTATGTTGAGGATACTTGTTAAGTTAAAACTTTTTTTAGGAAATGATTTAGTCTGAAAAAATGTAGTTGATGGTTTAATATAGTAATTATTTTTTAGTAGTAAGGAGGTTATTAAAAAATTTATCAGGTTTGTGTTGGACGCATTATGATTAGATTATTTTTGTAATTCTGCAACCCGTTAGGTGTGTTCTTAGCGTCCGTAGACAACAACAGATGGATTTAGATCCACGGATAGAGCCGTATCTTGAGTCTGTCGGACTGCTGCCACTAGCGTGCCTAAACGCGCGATGGTTCAAGTTGGATGAGCCGTTGGTAAATGCTTTCATGGAGCGGTGGCCTCCTAAGACCCACAGTTTCCACATGCTGTGGGGGGATGTACTATCACGTTATAGGACGTTGTGTATCAGCTAGGCCTTCCTTTGGACGAAAAACCGGTTAGTGGGTGTTTTATTCGAGTTCACAAAGTTCATAACGGGCGTCAGGAAACCGGCGTGGGAATGGTTCGAGGAGTTATTTGGACAATATCCGCCTGAGGCAGCCATCAAGAAGATGAATGTGACCTTCAATTGGTTTACGGAGACATTTGCCGTGATGCCCGTGGTTGCTAGCGACGAGATGGTGCTTAGGCACGCGAGGGCATATATCATCATACTGCTTAGCACACAGTTATTTGGGGACAAAATTGCAGGTCAAGTGCATCTTCTGATGGTTGCCTTTCTTAGCCCTGTTGGAAGACCTGGGCGAATACAATTGGGGTTTCGCTGCGTTAGGTTGGCTGTACCGGAACCTTTGTCGGTGCACCAGTTACAACGTCGTGCAGTTGGCGGGCCCGTTACATATACTACAGAGCTGGATATTTTGGCGATTCCCGACATTTAGACCACATGGATTTGAGCAATTTTCATCCATCCTAATTATTTTTGTTATGTCTTCAAATTGTATGGAGCCAAACATGAGACCAAATGTGGCTGACGTTGCCTACCCAGAGATCTTCGAACAATGTCATGTACAACTATGGATCTTATAACATGATAATCAAGTTGTTTGTGATCACTAGAAATGTCCGAGGCCAAACAGGTGTGGTGGCCATTATACCTCCTAGCTCCCAATGACCCTTTTTTCCGCCGATGTGTCACCCGAATCAACCAGTTGAACCCGTTTTCAAATTCCTTGTATTTACCATGGTACTTCTCATGATCTTACTCCAACACCCTGTACTCAACCCCAAGTCGGATGCTATGGTTCTTCAATACCAACAAAGCCTCTTCCTTGCTCTGAAATGTCTGACCTAACTGAAACTCCGCTGTCATACTAGAACCATGCAAACCTTGCGAACCATGGCGACCGATGCCAGAATCTCCATCAAAGGGACCAACACCATATCCCACCTCCAAATTTAGTGTGGAGAAGTGAGGAGGGTATTGCTGTGTCCCGGAGCTCGACGGCCCCTCCTGAGCCACAGGAATGGTCCCCTGTCATCATCGCTATGACCATCTATCAAAGCGGGCTCCTCATCAGAATCGTTGGCTTTAAGAGCCTCCTCAACCATCGGATCGGGATCAGCATGACAAGTACGTGGAGATGGAGGTTGGGGCGTTTCGGACATTGCAAGCACAAGCTCGCCAAAGGAACGATTGTCACCCAAATCATATGCATCATCATTGTCTTGCTGTAGATTAACATCAAACGACAAAGAGTCGGAGACATAACATTTTCCATCACTAGACTACGTGCGGGTAACGGAACATCACTGGCCCCGGCATGAACTGGGTGTGAATGCGGAGTAGATTCACCTGAGCTCGCCCACATATCCTTTATCTCAGCGTACAACTCAGTGATACGAACCTCTGGATACTGCTGCAGGCAATGGAACAAGACCTGAAGATCTTCATCGTTCTCAATGCTGAAGGGGTCATACTTGACTCCGCTAAACACAACGGCAACTGGAACTCTATAGTAAATATGCCTAACTCTCTTTTTGGCATCTAACCCAAATATAATACTCGCTTGCAAATCCACGAACGAGATTCTCATTGTAATAAACAAATTGGTTGGACGCTTGAATTTGAATTTCACACCCTCTCTAGTTAGTCTCTTTATTTCGCCATTGTGATGCAATAGTACAAGAAAAGATCCTCCTCTACTAACACCATCTGTTACTCTCTACACTCCAACACAAATGAACCTCACCTCATATTTATACCTGCACCTAATCATAATACCTTTTAGGTTCCCATGGATTTAAATATACACATAAGTTGTGCTACTTCAAAGCATATTATCATTTTAACATAATCCGTGAGAGGGGCCGACGGATTATGCATTTTATGCTTCGTACATAATTCGTTACAAGATCCAACGGATTATAAACGTTTTGTAATGGGTTAAGCAACTTTTTAGTCCTCAAGGTTATAGCTGAAAATCGAATTCGTCCTTAAGATTTTATTTTTGTCAAAATCGTCCCCAACGTTTCAAAAAGTTTTAAAATCGTTCTTTTTCTCAAAATCATAATTTTATGACCAAACTACCCTTTACTTTTACATTAAAATAAAGATTAAAAGAAATGAAAAGAGGGAATCATCACTTAAAAATTGATTAGCAAAAGGAGCTCATGGCCACTGCCTGCAACCCTAAGCCTCCTTTGCCACCAGCCATGAGCCAATGTCCCCTGTTGCAAACCAATTTCCAGGCGGTCTGACAGCCTCCCAACACGGTAAACCTCAAAACGGTGGAAGGAAGCCTCGCTTGTGTTTTCGTTGGCAGTCACCTTTGCGTCTTCGAATCCTAGTTGGAGCTTCGTCGGTGGTCACGCCTCTCCGCCGTACCAGCTGGAGGTGCATCTTCGCGTCTTAGATTTCGAGTCCACTACCGGACCTATTAGGGTCGGGTTCTCTGCAAGTCCTTATTCTTAGTAACAATGGCTTCACCTACATCGACAACAACCCTCTTTCAGGCTTGGCAGATTCCTTCAGAACTTCTCAGCTAATAGCGCTAACATCGTTTGAAAAATCCTAGATTTTTTCAATCTTGACATGTTTCCGGGTTGAGCCTTTTTCATTTAGTATTAAACAACATTGAGGGTACATTGCCTTCGAGGTTTTCTGGTTTGCAGGTTCAAACTTTGTGGCTGAACAGGCAAAAGGGTGATTCGAAGCTTGGTAGGGACATTGGTGTTTTGCAGAACATGACTTCACTGGCGCAGGTTTGGTTGCACTAGAACTCCTTTTCTAGGCCTTTGCTCGATTTTTCTGGCTTACAAAATTTGGAAGATTTGAGCTTGAGGGATAACTCTTTCATGGGTCCTGTCCTGCTTCTCTGCAAAGCCTAAAGTCACTTAAAGTTGTGATCTTGACTAATAACTTCTTGTTGGTGATAGTGGTTTGAACAGTTTTTGTTTGACTAAGCCTGGTGATTGTGATTCCAGAGTGAATGCTTTGCTTTCTATTGTTAAGACTATGGGTTATTCCCAAAGGTTTGCTGAAAATTGGAAAGTGAATGATCTTTATTTTGATCTAAAATTAAAAGGACATTTTGGTCACAAAATTATGATTTTCAAACAAAAGGATGATTTTAAACGATTTTGACAAAAATAAAACCTTAAGGACAAATTCAATTTTTAGCTATAACCTTAAGGATCAAAAAATTACTTAACCCTTTTGTAATCCATTCTAGCCTCTCACGTATTACATAAAAGTAACTTAGGACAATTTAATCCAACATTTTGAAAGGGGGATATAATTATTATTTGGGCTATTTATTTTATTTAGATAAATTGCCCAAAAACATGATTAAAAAAATTATTAGAAAGTAAAATGTTAATTTTAAATTAGTTAAGACTAATTTAGATGCTATTTTTTAATTAATTAATGAAATATGAGACTCACAATGTAAAAATGTTGTACTTTATTTAAAAATTAAAAGAAAATCATTTTGAAATTAAATTCGGTCATGGACATTATATGAAAACTTTATTTTATTTTAAAATTGAAAGTTGGTGACAATACATAGCCATAAATAAGGAATAATGGTGTTTGTTAGTGGACGGCAACATTAACATAGTAATATAGCCACCGACACAAAATTTTACATAAATATATTGATTTATTTATATAAACAGTGAGATTTGATTCTTAATTCTTATACACAAAAATAATCATCCAAAATTACGAGAAAAAAAAGTTATGAATATATAAAGAAATTAATTACTTATATATTATTTCACAATTAAGTAATTAATTTAGTTACTAATTTTATGCACAATTTGATATTACTATATCTCACACTAATCATGTGTTAACCTTACTGACGCCACCAACAGTATCAGTTTTTAGATTTAGATCATTGTTTAGTGTCTCTGTCTCTGTCTCTAGTTGAAGCAAGAATCACACCTATTACTCTTCCACTTTCACTTTCAGTGACTCAATCACACATTGAAGTTGCAGTTTCTATGTGGAAGTGATGAAAAGGCTCATCACAATAAGGAATGTGGAAGGAGGAGGTGGTGGTGGCAGTGATGATGCACTGAAGAATCTGAATCTCTCTTCAGATTTGGAGACTCACAGTTACTCTGAGAAGAAGAATACTAATCTCCCTCTGATGCGTTTGATGGGGTTCTTTCTTGTTTCTTTCATGCTCTTCTCTGTCCTCTTCTCACTCTCTCTTGTTCTTAGAGACCCTCCCTCTGATGCTGTTCTAGAAGCTTCACAGACAACTACTGCTACTACTGTCTTTCAGCAACAAGGTAATTTCTTCACCATTCCCAATGTTTCAATGTCCAATTTAGCTACTTGGTTTAAGAATTAAGATTAACTTGCTTAATTTCTTCTTAGCACTTGTGCATACCAACAACAATGATTAGTTTTCTTGTCCTTTTAAAATTGGAGGTGAAATTTCAGAGATGGGTATTATTTGTAGTGTTATGATGATTGAATCCCTTATTGGATTAGGAGCTGGTTTTAGTTGAAATGCACATGGGACAGAACAGAATTTAGATTCTAACTTTTGTAGGTTTCTTACATTTGTTTGACTCTCTTGAATGAATGAACTGATTTCACTATTTCTTTGAACTCATTGTTAAGTAGTAATGGGATTTGATCTTGTGTGACTTGAAGGTGTGAACAACATTCCCTCTGATTCTGTTGAGGAGCCAATAGATAAACTGATTGGTGGCCTTCTAACCGATGGATTCGACGAAAGATCTTGTCTCAGTAGGTATCAGTCAGCCAAATATCACAAAGGGCTATCAGCTAAACCTTCTTCTTACCTCATTTCTAGGCTAAGAAAATATGAAACTCTACACAAACAATGTGGACCTTATACCGAATCTTATAACAAAACTGTGAATGAACTGAGGTCTGGTCAGTTTTCCGAGTCGTCGCCGTGCAAATATGTTGTCTGGATTTCATTTAGTGGATTAGGGAATAGGATATTGACCCTAGCTTCTGCATTTCTCTATGCTCTCCTCACCGACCGTGTTCTGCTGGTCGATCCAGGAAAGGATATGGTTGATCTCTTCTGTGAACCATTCCCAGAAGTGTCCTGGTTTCTCCCCTCTGATTTTCCTCTCAAGGGTCAGTTTCATGATTTCAATCAGAAATCGGAAAAATGCTATGGAAAAATTCTGAAAAACAACTCAGTTGCGAGTTCAGCTTCGCCGCCGTCTTTTCTCTACCTACACCTAGTCCATGACTATGATGATGAAGACAAGCTTTTCTTCTGTGATGAACAACAAAATTTCCTCAAGAAAGTACCATGGTTACTTGTCAAAACAGATAATTACTTCGCTCCATCTCTATTTCTGATGCCGTCTTTCGAAAAAGAACTGAATGACCTATTCCCAAACAAAGAAACAATCTTCCATTTCTTGGGTAGATACCTACTCCACCCAACAAACAATGTGTGGGGACTAGTTGTAAGATACTACCAATCTTATCTAGCCAATGCCAATGAAAGAGTTGGTATACAAATTCGAGTGTTCGACACAGAACCCGGTCCATTCCAACATGTATTGGATCAAATCTTAGCTTGTACATTGAAGGAGAATCTCTTGCCCGATGTTAACCGGGACGAAGACATAGTTAGTCCATCAGAAACCCCGAAATCAAAAGCGGTGCTAATGACATCCTTAAATGCTGGCTATTTTGAAAAGGTAAGGGACATGTATTGGGAATATCCTACTGTGACAGGAGAAGTTGTTGGAATTTACCAACCAAGCCATGAAGAACATCAACAATCCGAAAAACAGATGCATAACCAGAAAGCTTGGGCAGAAATGTACCTGTTAAGTTTGAGTGATGTGTTGGTTACTAGTTCTTGGTCTACTTTTGGATATGTTGCTCAAGGTCTTGGAGGGTTGAAGCCTTGGATACTCTACAAGCCGGAGAACCGAACTGCTCCGAATCCTGCTTGCCGGCGTGCCATGTCGATGGAGCCGTGTTTCCATGCTCCTCCATTCTGGGACTGCAGGGCTAAGAGAGGAATTGACACAGGTGAACTTGTTCCTCATGTGAGGCACTGTGAAGATATGAGTTGGGGTCTCAAGCTTGTAGACAGAGACAATTTTGATTAAGCTTGTGATTATTGAAATGCCTTGTTGTATGTTATTGTGAACTATCTAAACTTGCTTAAAAGTCTGCGAAATTTGTTCATCTTTCTTTGTTCCACCAAAGAATTATTGCATTATCTTCAGGTGAGGAAAAAGATTTATAATGTCAAATATAGAATTTTTAGACTTGACTTGCTATTCAGATGAAAATATAAAACTGATAGCTAAGATTTAGACATGTTGTGTTGTATCAAGCAATTTAGTTTAATCATCTTCTAGTTTTCAGTTATGATTTTTTTTTTTGGTTTCCAATGTATCCCCCAATTCAACAGGTCGAGGACTAATCTGAGCTCCATTTAAGGGTTGTCATGTTTTTGTTTATATGTGATTTTGTCATGTCTACATGATACCTTTTTATTGGTAGTTATTTCCCTATTTTCCTCAACGTCTATTAAATTATATTTTTTAAGTTTACCAAAAAAAAAATTATATTTTTTAAATTTTTTTTGTAATATTTGTATATTTTAGTGAAGAAAAATAGACTCCTTATTGTTTTTTGTTTTTTGGACTTGGAGGCTCCTTATTTTGAACATCTATTCGAGCCCAACTACAAAATGGGCCATATTATCCTTAACAATATACATATAACAAGAAAACAAAAGTAAACTTGAGCGTTAACAAAAAAATAAAAGTAAACTTGAGCCAATACCAAAAACGGTAAACATGACCTAATGGGCCAGACCAAAAAAACTTGACCCAAAGAAAAATTCACACATATATACATGAATGCAGAGAATGATGTGGTCGCGTCAAATCCTCAAAAGAGCATTTAAAAAGGCGTAAGGGATTAGTCTATGTTTCCTAGGCTTAGGATACTCTCTACCAAAACAACTAAAAACTTTGTGATTTGGTAGAGTATCTTCATATTCTCACTATAAATACTGCTATAGGAGGGTATATAGCTAGGGATGGCAATCTGACCTGACTCATCCCGTACCGACCTTCCCCGCCCTAAATGGGGCGGGTATTTGGGGTGGTTACGTGGGTATGGGGCGGGTATGGGTACTGAGCGTCCCGCCCTGTTACCTGTCCCACCCCGCCCCATATGTGTTTATATATAATTCAGTTTGATTTTTTAGATATTTAATAATATTTAGATGGTTGTTTTGGTTATTTTAGTTAAGAAAAATCTTAAATCTAATTTTCTTTTGGCTTAAAATGATTGTATTCTTGTTATGTTGCGAATAATTATATATTATTTGTATTTAATTGTATTTCTGAAGTATTTTATTAGATAATGAATAATATTATTGAATAATTTAATTTAGTTTACTTATGTTATAGATACCCGTGGGTTTGGGTATGAGACTAAAAATTAGATACCCATAGATTTGGATTTGGGTATGGGTACTTAAATACCCGTCCCGACCTGCCCCATTGTCATCCCTAAATATAGCCATATACGTATCAGAATAAATGAGAGTAATGGAGAATCGAATTCATCGAAAAATGTCATTGTCTCTGAATTAATAACACTATATATTATAGGAAAATTATCCGGTATGCTACGAAAATCGCGGCATACCGGTATTTCAGCATTTTTAACCGTTAATCTTAATTATATATTGATTTTATAACTAAAATTAATCAAAATCAACGGCTAAAAGCGATGGAATACCGATATGACCGGATAATTTTCCTATATTATATTATATTATATTAATCTCAATTCTGATGTTTTAGCAAGTAAGTTGATAATACGCACACAAGAGTTGGGGAGCTGGCACATCTCCATCGTATAAATTCGAATCATTTCTAAATCCAAATTTCACAAGATTATAATTGGAATTTGGAAATTGCATGGAAACTAGAAAAGTAAACAATTATATTGTTATTGTTATTTAATTTGTTACGCGTGTTTTCATATTCCCATCAATTTATCAAATCAATATAAGACACGAAAATATCATACCATCCACACATATTGGAGAATCTCACTCATTAAAAACTAATCTCTGATTAAACTTTAAACTACTTTACAAGAGTGCCAATAATGGGAACATGCATGCATATTAAAACATTGGAGGAGAAAATAATCATCTTAATCGATCCTAATTCTTCTAGAATTAATTATTATTTGACCCTTCTAATTAGTTGAGTACCTTAGTATATTAATATAAGATTGAAATAACGAAATGTTTGGCATGAATTTAATTACCGGAGAACTATGGACATATGTAACCACATGAAATTGTTCCCATGAGATATTTCAAACATTAATTAGAATTAGGAACTCTTGTGATGAATAATCCAATTAAAAGAATCCACACAATGATGTCCAATCCCTTGAGGAACATTAAACATAGGTCCAATGAATTTGGCTAAACTCAATATAATCCTCAATTGGATTTCTCCAAGGTGTGGCAACAACAACTTTTAATGCCATCCATTTTTATTTTTTTTTCCAAATCACAACACCAATCCAAAAAGACATTTTCACACGAGCCTATATATGTTTTTCCTTCTTTTTCCTCAATAACCAATCATATGCTTCCATCACATACATACATATCAATTGACATGATGAGAGTGAATAATTAGGGGGGTAAGGTAAGGATGAATGCGTATGAGTTTATACCAATTCAGATAGAGAGATGAGAGATCCTTTTTTTTATTTTATTTATAAAAATTTTTTAAAACTATATTGGCTTGTGTTTTTTTGTGAACAAATGGAATGTGTTAACTAACCATGTAATTGCTAAATGCAGGAAAGTGCATATCTATTTTCCAAGTTGTATTGTTCTTACAGCACATAGCAAAATAAATATAATTATATTGAAAGTATTTTAGGTATAATTGAAAATTAAATATTTTAATATTTTTAACTATTAATTTTTATTAATTTTAATTATAAAATATATATGATTAAGATTAATAATTAAAAACATAAAAATATCTCATAAGAACTATATTTGGAACGTTTGTATTATCTATTATCTGTTATTTTATCTGAACAAGTGATGCTTATGAGAAGGAGGATAAGATTGAGATTTCACGCAGGTATTGATTTGGATTATTAAGCTTTTTGATTTGATTGATTATACTTTACACAGAAAAAATCTCGTTCAATATCTGAAATTTCTGTTGAATGTTTTGTCTCTTTTCCATTTAAAAATGTTTTCAGCTTTCTTTTTTGGGATAGCATATAGGTGTAGAACAGAGACAATTAATAATAAGAAATGATATATGGGGTCTGAAATAATTGACATAGTAACCTAATCAAATCAAAATGGGAATCAACATTTTAGTTAGCCACACATCATAATGCCACCTGGCACCCATGCTCTAATAGACGTCTTTTCCATCCTATGCCCCCTTCTATTATATTTTGAGTTGTCATTCATAAATCTATCTACACCTAATTTTTTCAAAACAGAGAAAAATAGAAGTTGACAAGAAATAAAAAACAAAAAGAAAAAAAAAGGTGAAGATTAAAAATTTGAGTAAAAATAAAAAAGAAGTAAAAATTTTAAAATTTATGTTTAAAATTAAAAAATTATAAACTTAATCAAATTGAATTAGCCAGGGTTATTAATTCACTATTTTATTTAAATAAGTAAATAATGATAGTTTGAATCATATATAAAATTTTATATATGCAATAATTCGTTAATTATCAGTAAACTATTAAATGAAATTTATATTTGTAGTTTAATTAAATTTTTTATCTACAAAATTGAAAGAAATATGTATACACTTACTTATATTGTTTCTTTAAATTTTGAAAAGATAACAATGATTTGGAGGCGAGTTGATCACTACTCAGTAATCACTAGGGAAACTGGAAGGGCACAAATTGTTGATATAGGAAAGCATTTTTCCCTTTTGATTTGAGCTCCCTTGCCTTGGGCACCACCGTAATATAGATAGAACTTTCTGATATATATATAGAAAAGTATTTTAGGTTTTTCATGATATATAATAATTTAATAATTTTTATTATTAATTTTAATTATAAAATAATTTTAAAATATATATATTAAAATTAATAATTAAAAATACTAAACTATTATATAGTGAGAATACTTAAAATGTTTCCTATAATATTATTACTCTCATTATTTTATTGTATTTATGTTATATTAAATAACGAAACAAGGTATAATAAATAACATACGGTTCATTGCTACAATAGAACAAGTGCATGTATAAATGTATAATTACGAAACAAACAAAAGTATAACCATTTTATAGTAAAGAAAGATTTTAAAGCTTACTAGAGTATTGCCAATCGAATCTTAACCCACGCATACGTACAATTAAAGTTCGATTAAATTGAATTTTTTTAAATAAACATAAAATAAAGATGTACATCTAATAACTATTTAATTTTTGTTAATTTAAAAAGAATAAATGACATTTTATGTAAACATAGTTGAATAATAAATAAAAATTAAAGACAAAATAAAGAGTTGGTAATTTGAATAGTCTTTCCACAAGCTGTCTCATTAGATATGAGAACTATTTTTTTATTTTTGGGTCGTGTCCAGCAATGAATATGAGAACTACCTGTTTGAAATAAAAGAAACAGAATATTAATTAAGCGCAATCTCATACCAAAATCTAATGCTCAAATTCAATTTAATTGTCATATTAAAATGGATTTAAAACTAAAGCGTTAGATCTATCTTCGGTGATCTTAATTAATAGAATTCGAGTAAATGAAACATTAAGAAGATTATACATATTACATAAAAGAGTGAAGGTAGAAAAGCATGTAACCAACAAATGCATATATTGCCATTGACTATGGCAGGGAATGAATAAAAATTGATCTGTTTTAATTTGGAGGCTGACAACAATTCTCACTGATTTAAAAAGAAAAATTTTGTATGTTGCTCAACAAATCAGATTTGCTCAACAATTCTCACAGATTTATAAGGAAAATTTTAAATTTAAAATTTTGTATGCATTTAAAATATTAACAGATTCAACTTTATTATTTTTGTGTAATCAATTTGTATTTTCTTTTGTCTAATAAATTTGAATTCAAAATCTTAACCGGTTTGTGTCTACCAAAAATGTGTGTGAATAGCTAAACCAATTTTAAAAATGTGATTTCATTCGGATATCTTTAAATAGCACCAACAACATTTATTTTTGAATTTTAAATTTTAAATAAGCCAAAACTGATCCGATCCCTTCTTAAAAATTAAAATCATTTAAACTAAGTAATTGATTTTTCCATCATTTGTGGTTTCTATTCATTGCAACGTGATTATGATAGAATCTTATCATTATTACTATTTAAAGTGAGCATTCATTGAAACGTTATTACTGATTAGGAACGTGAATTTTCCTTGTCTCTTCCATTTCCAAATATCCCTCTATAGGGGGAAAAAAATTTCATTAGGCCTTAAAATTTTAATTTGAAAATTTTGAATGTCAATATTTAGATTCTAGAAAATAAAAAATAAATACATGCATTTTTATACCAAAAGAAAAACAAACACAGCACTATAGAATAAAATAGTTAGAACCAAACTCAAATTTTTACCTTCATGTAGAATATAAAATAAAATTTAATCTTAAATTTGTGTTGTCTCTACTTATATGATATAGGAAAGAAATTCTATAAAATTTTCTATAAGTAAGAATAAAAGAAAAAATTTGTTCCAGAAGTAAGTAGAATCAGCAGATCATCATTGAATAGATATGGCTATTATACCTGATTATCAAGTAAGGTAAGCTATAGAAGTACCTGTATAATAGACAAATTACAACATTTAGCTTCCTTGCATTATGTTACTATCATAAAATATAATAGAATAGGAAGTTGCCAATAGAGTTGGTTCACACAATTACATAGAGTTCGCAATTCATTCTTCCGTTCATTTTAATAAGTAAACCAAGAAACTTATTCATCTAAAGCTAGTACTATCAATAATTATAAATCACAGCAGACTTACCATGAATAGAACCGATAATGCAAAGATCTAGCACATACAATGGCAATGAAATTCCCAACAAACATAATTGTCACAATATCTTATTAAAAAAACAATATTCAGTATAACTTATCACAAAATAAAATGTTCACTTACATTCTTTAATAAGGATCCCGAATTAAAATATTCACCTACATTCTTTAATAAGAATCTTGATTGTTGATGAACTTCGCTTGCTAAATTTCTGAAAAATAGAGGAAAAGAAAAGTGCAAACCTTAGCCTCATAGCAAAATTTCTATTTAAAATTTTCAAAATAAATAATAGAAAAAAATAAAAATAATAAAAGAATAAGAACATAAGAAGCTTTATTTGCTTCAATATGCTATCAAGTGATATGAGAGATGCCAATCGTAAATCTTCTGCAACAGTAGCAGGACTTTGCACAGGTAAACCATCATTTTCCAGCGTAAATAAAGCTACATCGCTTCTAATTTGATGCAAAATCTAAATATAATAAGAACATAAGAAGCAGTAATTAAGAGACACAAAACGGAAATTTGAAACCAAGAAGAAGATCAATAAACATGAGGGTGAGGGAGAGGAAGGGATGGCTATGTGAACTTTTTAAATCCTGATTAAAGAATATTATAGGTATTATTTATGAACATTTTTTTGAATTTCGAAAAAATAAAACACTGAATAAATATAATTTCATATTTAAATTTCAACAAATTAATCACCTTAATTGTCTGATTTATTGTTTTTAATTTCATATTTAAATTTCAACAAATCAAACATCTTAATTGTCTGATTTATTGCTTTTTGTTCATTAATTATTATTTTAATAAATTTTAATTTTAAATTTCTAATTAATATGCGTGACATTATCTAACCACTCAGCAAGAGACACTTGGCGTAATTCTGAGTACCGCCACATGTCATCCGATGAAAGCCTCCAAATGACGAACACGGAGGCTAGGACCTTATTCTTTTAATAGACTAGCTTATGACCCGCGCAACACGAGTATGTTAAATCTTATCAATTGTATTGATCTATTTTACTCTATCTTCGCAAGTATCTTTGGCACTGCAAAATTGTACATGAACCTCGTAATTTACCAAAATTTAAGTAATAAGAATGCATCAATAGTCAATTATGTTTTTCTGTTTTTTTTTTTTACACTTTGTTATTTTATTTTGTTCCTACTTTTATCCTGTTAATCAATTGCGGGTTGCCACAACATGTGAAAGACACTCAATTGAAAACTATACAAATTTTTTTTGTTGTAAATTTATAGTAGCTAAAATATTTTGTTTTTGTCCAAAAAAAAGTATTTTCTTACATGCTTGAATAATTTGGGTAATATTGCAACACTGATTTATAATATTTAGTAATATAATGATAGATATGTTTTACTTTACTCATAATATTAAGAATTAATCTACGTATACCATTGTATATTTCTATACACCACATTTATAATACGGAAAATGTAAACATAAGTATAGAAAAATGAAAATTTATGAATTTTTCTAGCTTATGTTTATATTTTTCGTGTTATAAATGTACTGATTAGAGGTGTACAGTAGTACATGTAGTATTATCATAATATTAATATTAAAATAGAAATAGATAAAATATAATGACCTTTTTAACTATTTTTTTAGATTTTTTATGGATATTAATGTCAATTAATTAAATTGAACACTTGTTAACCATTAATGTTAGACTTTTTAAATAAATAATATACTACTATTCTTTTTTTATGTAATGGAGATTTATTAAATTTGACACTTGTCAAACATTAATATTAGACACTTATTAAATAATTAATCTATTACTATTTTTTTTTATATAGTGGGGATAAATTTATTTCTTTTGTTCTCTCTCAATTTTAGGAAAATGTTAAATTTTAAATTTTAAAAAGTTGAATTCTTTACTCTCAAATCACAATACTCACCATAATAATATCATTTCTCTTTCCACTTCTCACATGCTCTCATTTTTGTTAGTACAAAATTGCTCAAGTATCTAATAAAATAGCACATGTCATTTATGCTTATGTACCTCCTTAAATATCTCATAGTTAGACATGTGTCGCTTACATAGATTATTACTTTTCCCTTGTTATATAGTGGGTGGATTTTAGGAAAATGTTAAATTTTAAATTTTAAAAAGTTGAATTTTTTACTCTCAAATCACAATACTCACCATAATAATATCACTTCTCTTTCCACTTCTCGCATGCTCTCATTTTTGTTAGTACAAAATTGCTCAAGCATCTAATAGAATGACACATGTTATTTATGCTGATGTACCTCCTTAAATATCTCATAGTCAGACATGTGTCGCTCATATAGACTATTACTGTTCCCTTATTATATAGTGGGGGATTAATAGATAATAGATCTTATTTCTATTAGCTAATAACAATATTAAATAACATATAATAATTAATCTTGATATAAAAATAATTTATACAGCTGTTATTACATTTATTCTTTTAGATAGTTATCTTATTGATATCATAAGTAATTGAATAATAATGTATAGGGTCCAAATTTTATACTAATTATGATGGTCCAATTAAAGTCCACTCCACTCACTACACCTTAGACCTTAAATAGACATGTTTATGATGAAAAATTATCTATATAACTGGATTCATTTTAAAGCATTTTATTACAACCATATCAAAAGGTTTTAGGCTTGGTTTGTAGTTGTTAATTAAATTATTATTATTATTATTATTATGGAAATAAAAAGAAAATAGTAGTGATTAGTTTTTAGTGGCAGGGGGTGGGGTCAGTTGATAAAACATAGGTATCGACCGTTAAAAAGAATCTAACTTTGTCCAAAACCTGACATCATGCAGTATGGCCCAATTCCCAATCCTCCCCCATTAAGGTCAAGCTGATCAGGTGACCATGGAATCTCTTTAGGGGAATTTTTCACACTTAAATAATTCAGGAGGCAAATGATAAAGATGTACGTTTTTATTAAAAATGTGCAAATTTATATTTATATTTTATTTTAATTTTTATAAGATGTAAAATATAAATATGTATTATAAGAAAATTTTATATATTTGTATTTTATTTCCGTTGTTTAATAGAAAAGTTGGGCTGGCATTTATAATATAGGAAATGTTTTGTTTTTTACATGAAATCAGGTGTTTTAATATGTTTTGTTATTTATCTTAATTAATTTTAATAATAAAATATTAAAAAAGTTTTAAGTATTTCATGATATTAGGTGTTTCAGTATATTTGGGAGTCATCAAAAAAATATTTTTAAGATTGGGTATATAGGTATTATTCGCGGAGTAACTCGTATAATCTGTAATCTGTACAATTTAAATCCCGTAATTTTAATGAATTTTTTTATCCATATCATTTACTCGAATAATTTTATTTGCACAACAAAATCAGCCACCAAATCAGCCATTAGTGTATAATACACATTAAAATACAAAATACATATGTGGTTTAACTTATTTTTAATATGCATTTAATATTTTAATATATATTATACATTAGTGGCTATTTAATCACTGATTTTAATGTACATCTAACATTACTTAACATCATATGCTAAATGGGTTGAACCTATGATTTAGTGGGCCAATATATTAATCCGCCATATAATAGTAAAAAATATATATATATTTACATGGGTGAAACTTAATTAATCACTCATCTATTTTTTCTATTAATTTTTTTAACTAATATTAAAATTATAATTTGTGAATCGTGTTTGGATATTTATTTTTTTTATAATGCAGTTTCATGAGTTTTTATTAAAATT
>JASCZI010181348.1:97951-113143 GCA_036250425.1 Stylosanthes scabra | reverse complement strand
GTGCTCTTTCTCCACTCATCTGGCATCTTCTTTGACCTTAAAATCTCATTAAAAAGCTTGGTCAACCAATTGATTCCTCTCACTCCAAGGTCCTTCCACACTTCAATCGGAATATTATCGGGTCCTACTGCCCTGCCATTATATTTAATGACGATGGTAAATTACAAATAATAACTCATATTTTTATTTTGTTTGAATGATAATATTTTTTAATTTAAGATGATCATTTTTTTAGTTTTAGATAATGATTTAATTATTAACTCTGATTTCCTAGGATTATTGTATGTTTTGTTATACGGCTATAGTAAAATTTAAAGCTACAATTTCATGCATATTATTCAAATTATTTATTACTACACCAATCCTACTACATCTTAAGTTAATTTATTATATAAAATTTTTTATTCACACGTATTTTTATTTGAGCAAAATTTTGTTCATAATTATTTTATTAATCAATTTTACAATTTTAAATTACTTTTATTTTATAATAAATAAATACATATTCAATTTAATTTTATAGTTATATAATTTATTGTAGTTTGAATTGGATTTTAAAAAACTTTATCTAATTCAGATTAAAACTGACCTATGAAGAATATAATGTGGAATTTTTTTTTTAATTCAAAGTAAAATCCTTCATCTTTATTACAAGCATCAAGTCAAAAAGAAATTCAAAACACAGTAAAAAGAAAAAGAAATCAAATAACAAGAACAAGACTCATCACTTCCCTAATGCAAAGAAATCAAATAATAACAACAACAAAGTTTACATAATGTGGAATAATTATTGTTGGGTATGGTTGAAAATAATGTTTATAAAAAGTCCCACATTGCTTGGTGTAAGAAGTATGAGTGAGTCTTTATATTATAAATAGGGGCTTAAGTTGAGAGTTTTAATTGTACCAAGTCAATACGCATTGTATGACTTTTAAATTCCTTCTTCTACACTAGAAAATATAGTGATGTATGATGTAATCCTTGTTCTATAATATTTTTTTGGCAGAATGAAAATCTTCTCATGTTCAAGGATCAGAATACTAGAAGAATTACATTATGTCGATTTTGCTTCCATAAAGTTACTTGGAGTGCTTCCATAAAGTTACTTGGAGTGTTCAGATTCTGAAATTACTTGAAGATGAAGTAATCAAGTGGAAGAAACTTTTTTATTGGAGTATTTTAAGTTTAAATTTGAATTTGATTTTGTTTAGTAGTAAATTAGGAAGTTTAAATTTAAATCAAACCCTACTTTTTTATTTTAATTTTTCATGGGATATGATGGTGATGCCCAACAATTATCCATATTGAAAAGTCATCCTTTATTTATTCTAAAAGAATATATCTCAACTTTCCTCCTTTCACGGCCAAAGCTTTTCTCCCCAGGATAGTTTACTTTCCGTAACCAGTTGATTGCAATTTTAGATATCGAATATAGTAAGTATTTTTTCTGGTTGCATTGCAAAAGTTGACAAATACAAGAATTTTTATAAAGAGAAAAATAATGTATGTATATAAATAAAAATTAAACGTGTGAATTAAAAGAAATAGTAATAACAAAAAAAGTTGTTTGTATAGAATTGCTAAGCATGGTTTTAATCTGGAATCATTAGGGTACGTTTGATTTTAATTACTAGAACTGAGACCGAGAGACTGAAGACTTAGTATAAACTAAAATAGTATTTTCAGGAGGAAATACTGGAGACTAGGACTGAAATTTTAATAATATTTTTTTACTCAAATATTTCAGTATAGTTCCCAGAATTCCAGTATTTTTAGGAGAGAGTACTGGAGACTGGAACTGAAAGTTTAATAATATCTTTTTACTTAGATACCCTCGATCAACATTGAAGTTTTCAATACTAATCTTTGTTTTTGCTCCATCAATTTAATTTAATCTCTATCTCTCGTCTTTATCTCTGTTAATTTTAAACCAAACACAATACACAAACTTATTTCAATCTGAGTCATCCAATTTTAATGTCCGAGTAGTCTTTCTTCCAAAGACACACTTAAATAGAGTCCCTTGAGAGAAGAAGGCAAGAGGAAAGAGATGCTGTCGTGATCCCAAACAATACGAGGAATATGCCTATGATGAGCGTGACCAAAGCATATGCATATAGCACAAGGCATCAATGAAGATAGATATAAACAGCAGCTAACGGTTAGAATAATTTCTCTTGCAAGCAAGTCTTTTGACATCAGTCCCTCTTGATGCGTTGTTTGTTGGGCTAATGTGTCAAAGTAATAGTCACCAATTTTAAGATCTACATTCTATTATACCCTTTCTCTGTCTCAATAATTCTCATGTACTTATATTTATGTATTGTCTTTTGTTGTGTGTCTGTGAAAAGAAAAACACTGGCGTTATAGGTTGAAATAATTTATCATGTTATTCATCTACAATATATATAATATAAGAGGATAGGTTTTGAGATAAACGTGGTTTGGAGTATTTTATTATGCGTTTTTGGTGGGTGTCATGTGGATGCCATTCATTTTAGATAGGCATTAGTGTAAGCAATATGATGTTGATGACTTTATGGGTGTTGAGTGCGACCCTTGTCTTGTAACACCAATTCACCCACGCTCTTATTATGCCCTCACTTCATTTCACACGTTATAGATGATATATTACTATTATTTCGCATCACTGACGCATATGCTCACTTTCCTAACCAAACTCAACAACATTCCTAACGTTCCTGCTAAATTATTATTATTTTTTTCTTTTATTTTTTGGTTTACATAGGGGCCATGTGGCCCAGGATATGATAATCTTTATTCTCTTGTAAGGTGTTTTTGTTGACCTTGTTTAGTGCTTTAGGCCATATGTAAATATGTTTATCCGTTTAAACTTTATTGGGAGTTTATCAAAAAATAAATCTTTATTGGGCAAATATGAATCCATAAAACCCAAATGACAAGCATAACTGTTACCCGAGTCTATATCAACTAAACCCAAGAAGCCCAATGAATAAACAAAGCAAACGGTGGTACTCATAATTTGAAGGCGAAGGCGAAGGAATACTCGCATGTCCAAAATAGAATGTGAGAAATACTCCAAAAATATATGTGAACTCTGGAAACTTCTGGCTGATGTTGAAGGGCTTCCGAGTTTAGGATAAAAAAAGCCCAAAAATAATTTTGATTTGAAATTTTGAATAAAGGCATAAAGCACCGAAACTGGAAACATGAGTGTTCGAGGAGGGTCTAGAAGTGGAGCACCTGTATCTGTGTTTGCCATGACACCATTTCTCGTATCTTCTCGTTGTGTCTCTTATTTCCTTATTTGTTTTTCTCACACGTTCTGCTCCTCATTCAGCAGCTTCATTCACCTCCCACCTCCCTCCAATCAAGGTACTATCTACTCTCTCTACTCCTTATTCTCTTATTTGAGTTCAATTCCATTTTCATTTTCTATTCTTTTATGTTCTCCAAATCTTATAAGAGTTAGTGCATGTTATGTGCTTATGTTTTCACTTGATTCAACGAAACTCGGCTCTATAATTGTTCTCAACAATGATGAATTATTCGTGTCTAATAACCAGCGATCTATGCTAACATACTCAATAATTAATTACACAATTAGTTCCAACCAATAATGATAGTTCTGTGTTATAACTTATAAGCATCAATCAAGTTAATTGCTCATAGAGACATAGAGTGTTGGTGTGTGCTAACTCCATCAACATTGCTAATTGCAGCATGGCAGAACCTGCATATATAGTGGCATCTGACAGCGAGACCACGGGAGAGGATAAGACATCTACTTTACCCGAAATAGCAATTGGAATTGACATTGGCACATCACAATGCAGTATTGCTGTTTGGAATGGTTCCCGAGTCGAGCTTTTGAAGAACACCAGGAACCAGAAGTTGATGAGATCATATGTCACCTTCAAAGATGACATCCCTTCCGGTGGAGTCACCAGCCAACTCTCCCATGAGGCTGACTTGTTTTCCGGAGCCACAGTCTTCAACATGAAGCGTTTGATTGGCAGAGTTGACACTGACCCTGTTGTCCATGCAAGCAAGAGTCTCCCATTTCTGGTGCAGACATTGGACATTGGTGTTCGCCCTTTTATTGCTGCATTGGTGAACAATATGTGGAGATCCACCACTCCTGAAGAAGTGCTGGCAATATTCCTGGTGGAATTGAGAGCACTGGCTGAAGCTCAGCTGAAAAGGCCTATAAGGAATGTAGTCCTCACAATTCCTGTTTCGTTCAGTCGCTTTCAGCTTACCCGAATCGAGCGTGCTTGCGCAATGGCTGGCCTTCATGTGCTTAGGTTGATGCCGGAACCCACAGCCGTCGCTTTGCTATATGCGCAGCAGCAACAGCAGGGTTCTCATGAGAATATGGGCAGTGGAAGTGAGAAAATTGCTCTCATTTTCAACATGGGTGCTGGTTATTGTGATGTTGCTGTCACAGCTACTGCTGGAGGAGTTTCTCAGATAAAAGCCTTGGCTGGAAGTACCATAGGTGGGGAAGACTTGCTTCAAAATATGATGCGTCATCTCTTGCCTGATTCTGAGAATATATTCAAGAGCCATGGGCTCAAAGATATTGAATCAATGGCATTGCTTCGGGTTGCAACGCAGAACGCGATTCACCGGCTTTCCTCGGACACCAATGTCCAGGTTGATGTAGACTTGGGGAATGGGGTGAAGATAAGCAAGGTTGTTGACAGGGAGGAGTTTGAGGAAGTGAATAGGAGTGTGTTCGAGAAGTGCGAAAGCCTAATCATTCAGTGTTTGCAGGATGCAAGAGTAGAGGTTGAGGATCTAAATGATGTGATCATGGTTGGTGGATGTTCTTATATCCCAATGGTGAAGAATCTAGTTACTAACATATGTAAGGTAAAGGAACTTTACAAAGGTATGAATCCTTTAGAGGCTGCAGTTTGCGGCGCAGCGGTGGAAGGAGCTGTTGCTTCAGGCATCAATGATCCCTTTGGGAACTTGGACTTGTTAACCATTCAGGCCACACCTATGGCAATCGGTATTCGAGCCGATGGAAACAACTTTATCCCTGTAATTCCCAGGAATACCACAATGCCTGCACGGAAGGAGCTGATTTTCACAACGGTTCATGACAATCAAACTGAGGCATTGATCCTTGTGTATGAAGGTGAGGGGAAGAAGGCAGAGGAGAATCACTTGTTGGGATATTTCAAGATAATGGGAATACCGGCAGCGCCGAAAGGAGTGCCTGAAATCAATGTGTGCATGGACATAGATGCAGCCAATGTGCTGCGAGTTTTAGCCGGTGTGGTGATGCCTGGATCTCGCCAACCTGCAATTCCTGTTATGGAAGTGAGGATGCCGACGGTGGAAGATGGGCATGGTTGGTGTGCTGAGGCCCTGAATAGAAACTATGGCGCTACATTGGATTTGGTTACTATTCATCAGAAGGCATAAAATGATGGATAACATTCTTGTACCATGTTAGCCGCGTTTGTTTTCATGTGTTCTATGAATACAAGTTATGTAACTCCATAATGTGTGTGATTGTTACTTGAAAAACTTATGTAAATAAAATCAATAATCGATAATACATGTTGGGGATCCTTAAAGGTGATCTGCATCTGAGAATTAATGTTGTAGAAACAAGGACCACATCATAGTTGTGATGCAACATGCCAGCAAAAGAACCGATATTGATTGCTGATCCTGAGCATAATCAATGGTTAGATTACTGTAAATTAAGTTGCACGGCTCAGTAGTCATAAGCCATCCTTGTCTTATTCCCTGGTGTGATGTGTTGAATTTTTTTCAACTTGTTTTATCCTGTCTGTCCTGGACTCCTTGAGTTTTGTATATTCAAATACATAAAGCACTCGAGACCTTTAGCATAATTATGTGAAATATTTGGACACATGATTCTTATTGGCATGAAATATATATCTATAATCTATAAGTAGTGGTAGTTAATGATGAAATAACTAGTACAGAGAAGTATTGCAGCAAAATAAGGTGTTAAGGAAGGAATGTATTCAAGTGGATCTGCTGCAATGTATGTATGGGTTGAAAAGAAGCAACGAGATGAAGAAAGATAGTGAGTTCACATCCATTTTCCACCTCCGTACTCTAGAAAAGCAAAGGGAAAAAAGGACAGTTATGACTTGGAAATCCATAAGGAAACAAACAAGGATTCAAATTCCGATAATAGGATTTGTCCACATTGATAGCTACTCTTGGGCAAAACTACAAAGGCCTTCTCAGTTCTCACAATAATACCAATACAATAATCTTCTAATCTGAGTTGGAGTAACGCAAACCTTGATTGCTATACGACACTTTGCAATTTCCCACTTCTCAATAATACGAAGTCACCAAGAACCTCCAACTTACCTCACCTTCTTTCTATTTGACTTCTCACACACACACATTCCAACCAAGTACCAACTCTCGTGTGCCTCCACCAGTAAAATAAAACAACCACAACCATACACTATCAAAGTTTTCAAATTTGTTCTTTGCTTTTGTTGCATTCTTCACCCATAACCCTCGTTATCACAACACCAAATAAAAATATAAATAAATTTACAAACATCAACGTTGCTCATTTTCAACGATTTGGTAAAATTATCTTAACCTACTTAGTTGTACTTTTGCATTTCCCACCATAAGATTTCCAAAGCAGGGGGGGTGTTGGTGTTGGGCGTTTCGACCACGTTACCTTCTTCCCAGGCAAACACACACCAACTCTTAATTACTGTTTCACACTCCACTAAGCACTTGGTCACACACATGGAATTGAGCAAAATTAATTAATGAATTATAATTACCTACTAATTCAATTCATCGGAATACACTATATACTTTTTTTACTTTCCCGAAAGAAAAAAAAAAAAAAGAAAACAGAGAGCAACGATATGAAACTCTCAAGTCTCAAGTCAGTATCGTTGAGAGAGTGACACGTGGCGGCGCCTGATATGAGGAGACACGATGGAGATGAGTCCACCGAGTGGGGGCCGCATCTTTGACCTGTACACCATCTCATCGTAGGGTCTACGGTAGAACTTCAAGTAAGGCACGAACGATTCCCGGCTCTTCTCTCCTCTGCTCATCTGTCCCTCTCTCCGGAAGAACGTCGCCGGCGACTGCAGAAACGACGCCCGCGGAGTTCGTGGCGCTGCCGCCTTCACGCTCGGCGTCACGCGCTGCGGCAGCGGCGTCGACGGGAACAGGGACTTCCTGGCGAGCCTGGCTGCGTCGGCACGTGGCGTCCTGGAAGCTGGAGATGCAAATGAGAAGGATCGAGCGTTGAGTGGGGAGATGCGGGCCTGGCCCATGAGAGGAGATGGGCTTGTGGTCCTAACTTTTGATGCTGACGTGTCTCCCATGCTGAGGTACCAGGGCTTGAGTGAGTCGAAGGATTGGGACACCGTGAAGGCAAAGCGCGAGGAGGAGCACGATCCAATCTTGGCCGTTGATTGGATCGTGGAGTGATCGAATCGGAGGGACGAGCCTCGCGGGTGATATGCTGCGAAGTCGTTGAATTCCAACGATTCTTCGTAATCCAAGGATGATACCACCGTGGTCGCTGCTGATAGCTCCACGAACGCGCGAACACCCTGCACCCGCAATCACATGAATCATATAATAACTGTCTCTCTTTCTCGTTGTATAATTATTCATGATTGTGTCGATGTACAATTATATTATTTGAAGAAAATATTTGAATAATTATTGGTGAAAGGGACGTGGATTTGGATTGAGTGTGGGGTATCCTTAAAAAGAGAGCAGGGATGGTTGGACAGGTTGGTGGTCCATTGACATTATGGTGATCGTAAATGGTGAAACAGCGAAGAACATGCATGCTGAAAAACACAGTAGAGGACAATGTTTTGGGGAAACATAATAGAGTGTTGGAGGTGAAGTAGCAGTGACATTATATTGGTATGAACATGAATTACCTTCCACATGTAAGAGAAGAGAGAAGGAGGGTCAATGAGAAAAGCTTTATAGAGCCTGCCCGGATAGTAGTCGGCCAGTAATTTGAGTGCTGGCAGCAACAAGTTCATAAAAGCAGATGCCGACCTGTAAAAGCCTGCACAACCATCAAATAAAGCTTTGCTTATTAATTACAAAGAGAATATGAGTGCAATTCCCGATAATATATATATATATATATAGCAGCCTAGACGCCAATATCTTAACAGTATCAGGCTAGCTTCACTTACTTGCATCCAACACCATCACAAATTGTTCTGCGTTTTTAGGCATCACCGAAATGGCTACCTCTATTGTGAACACCAACAACCGAGTAAGCCTATTCAAAATTTCAAAACAAATCCAGTTACAAACCAAGTCATCAAAATATGGCCTCGTGTTTTACAAGTTATTATATCTTACCATTTTTGAGAATGTATCTTTTGGTAGTCTTGCTTTATCCGAAAAATCTGTACGTTACACCAACTCAAGCCGTTACTAATTAACTTGGAAATTAAATTAAAACAGAATAGAGAAGCAACAAGGGTGGTGAAATAATGAATTACCATAACTGGTCTGGATTGGTCGTCGTGGCCAGCCACATAAGCCAAACCATCAGCCAGTTCAGCTGAGAATTCATCTGCTATCAAATTCTCTGTTTCCAACAAAAACGACAAGAAATAAAAGAAAAGAGACGAGTGACTTTAATGATTCCGAGAAATGGCCCTGCATTTTGCTTTTAATCCTTAATTCAAGGAAATACATATTAAAATTTGAAACAAAAAGAAAGTGTCCAGATAAAGTGATTAACAAGGTTTTGAATAATATTTACCGATGCCTATGGAATCCCTCCAACAAAGACAAGACTTGAGTTGCTTGGCAGCTCGTTTGACATTATCACCCTTTTGTTTCAGAAAGCGGTCCACACAAGCATAGTTGCAGAACTTCTCCTGCATTTCATTTAGTTAACAATTAAAGGGAAATGAAGATTTTATCCCTTAGAGTTGATATATAGGGTTATTGTAGGTAGCTAGGTACCTGCTTAACAGTGAGTTGAGTTTGTTTTCTGATGAGTTCAAGAACCGCTTCAACTTTTGCCGTGTCTCTCTGCTTCTGCTGCTGCTGTTCTTTCTTCCCCATGTATGTTTTCGAGAGAAGATCATACAATGATTGTAATGAAGCTAAGGATCTCCAACAATAGAGAAAGAGAGAGAGAGAGAGAGAGAACTAATATTCCAGACTTCTGCTTCACGCCAACACAAATTAAAGCAGAGAGAAAGAAAGAGAGAGAGAGAAAGTTGAATGAATGAATAAATAAAGCCAAGGACGGAAGTGGAGGGAGTGTGTATATATAGGAAAACGACGGGAGGTAACGCCGTTACGTTAATTGCTTTGCGCATGCAACAATATATATTATAATAAAATCTTGAGACATTGAAACCAACTTCTCTCTCTTTTTGGTCAATCTCATGAAATTGAAATATATGGGTCACCCCTCACCCCTCCTGCAATGATGATCATGCCCCGACACCTTTTCTTAACGGAAAACCCCTACTTAATCACGCTTTTCTTCTCCTTTAATCATTTTCTCGCATCTCATATATACACATACATACACTACTCTTTTCGTACTTAAAACAATAATAATAATAATAATAATAAATACCTGTGTGTAAGATTATTTGGAAACATGTGTATAATGTATGTGTGGCGATGGCATTGACTTTTCATGTTGGCAGTTCAATTATTATGCTTGAAAGAGGGGGAACTGTCAAATTCAATGTGTTAGCTATATGCATCATGTGCCAAATGCCATGCCATCTTCTTTTTTTTTTTTTTTTTTTTTCTTTCTTATGATATGATATGATGAAACGATTCATTTGGTATATATCTGTATGTATATATATGTAGAGGTTGGTGTTCATCATCATCGATCAGCACTAATGCACGTGAACGGATTTTGCGGGATAAGCACTAAGCTATATGCGCCATTAATTTGCAGAACAACAGTGACTAATCTTGTTTCTTTATAAACCCTCTTCTATTTGCTCTTATATATTAGCCTCCTCCTACCAATGCAAATCTTCAACCATGCAATGTACGTACGCTTCCTTTATTTGTTTGTTTCTCGTAAATTTAATTTACACAAATAAATAATGTAATATTCACTTTTCACCCTCGCTCCTAAGCTGCGCTTTTTCTGGATTTAACTGTTTTAAACACCTAATTCAACAGTGTGTGTGTCAATGCCATGCTTAGCAGTTGCTCAGCCTTACTTTTTGTTTTCTCCTTATATTCCATACTAGTGTTCCTCTACTTCCCAACTTTTGTTTCTCTTCTCTTCAAATTCATTCATAAGCAATTATATATATAGAGCTATCTAAATATCTACATATATATGAAATTAAATAGGAGAAGAAATGTTAGAGGGAATATTTTAATTATTTATATCATTTTTAATTAACAATTCAATATCATATTTTTAACTAATAAAATTTAACAATAATAACATTGTTGATTAAGTAAATTATTTGAGAGATATATGTTAAATTTTATATATATGCATGTAACTTGGTTCGTCCATGCATGGTGGACTTCTCCAAGGTTATTAATGTCCACTTGCATCTATCATCAATTGGTGGTGGGATAAATTATATATATATATATATATATATATATATATATATATATATATGAAGCTACTTATTTTAACCCTAATAATTTTTTGGCTATCATCAAGCTCACATTTCACAAGTTACAAGATTCATTTCTAGACCGCCATAACATTTTGCCACATGGACATGCATTGGAACTAAGTCAATAAACAAAATAATATATAGTCAAATATACATATAAGAAAGAAAAAGAAATTAAAAAAAAAAATCTATTGTAGTATACCGACCTATAGTTTCTTCCATTAAAATAAAACCCTCCACATACAAATAACTTGGTCTTATAAATATCAATGTTGTGTATTATTTTTTATTTGTCCTAAAGTTAAAATTACTTATTAAGTAAACAAGTTTTAAATTTTAAATTTTAGTCATAAAAATTCTAATACCATATTATAAAACTATTTATTTAAAGAAATAATTAAAATTACATAAATAATTACATTTTTAGATGAATCTATTAATCTTAACCTTGATATATTTTCCAATAATAGATAAAACTTCTATGGTATACCGATGCAAAATCTATCAATATTAGCATTCAAAGTTTATACAAATTGTTATTCTATTATTTCAAGCAGGAAGGTCAACTCACCCTTAAAAAAATCCCTAACATACATCTGGTCTTTCAACGGTTAAATTCCATATTATAAAAATAATAACATAATAATTCCCCATAGTAATAAAGTAATAATAATAATGAAGCACATTTAAGTGCATGTATAATTTATAGAAGTGGAAGCTCCGTTGTCTTTACGGCAACGACCCACAAGAGAGTCAACTAAATTAAAGAAAGATGAATAATAATATATAAATGATGCCTGCTTAAGACATTCTCTAAATGTTAAATAGAGTAACAAATCTTTCTTACCTCGATCTTCTTCTTTCTATTAACCTCTTCTTTTTAACTTTTACTTATATAATCTCAACTTGTTGCATTTGTTTAATACTGTAGCAAGTATGGAAGTGTGAAGCCAGATTCCTAGTTTCGAAAACCTAAGTCAATATACATAAATTAATAATAATTTTACATGTATGTCTACTTTTTATAATTAAATTTAATTAAGTTATTTATTTTATATTAAATAAAAAATAATTTTGATATTAAATAAAAAATTAGTTTGATATTATTTTTTATATTATTTAAGATGAAATGTTTTTCTATTTAATATGAAAATAAAAGATTTGATTTGACTTTATTTATCAAAATGAATATATATATCGAAAAAATTAATTAAATAAGAAGGAGAAAAAGTTAAAAGCTATAAACCAATTAGAAGTAAGTTAAAAAAGGAAACAGTGAATTTTGTAGGGTTGAAGGAAAGCAATTAACGAAGCTAAAGCGGTATTAGGCTTCTAAGTTGGGTCTATCATCTATGAAGGCTAATTATTCATGGTTTAATATAGAAATGAATGGTGGAGTTGGAATTTTGTGTGAAAGCGGTTTCATTTGTCGTCATTGAAACATTAAATAGATTCTGTACTCTTGTCTCTCATTCGATTATATCATTGTTTTATTCAAACAAATGGTCAAGTTGAGACCGTATTACTTATTTGTAATTAAGTCCTGATTAAGTATAAAATTTTAAAATTTATTATCACAATATCCTTTTGTGGTCAGGTTGCCTTAGTTGAGCTAAAAGCTATGACTTTTGCCTTCAGATTCACCCACAGCCACGTGGCTCAATTGTACTAGAGAGTTGGTTTCTCTTGTTAGTTACACAACTCTATCAATATTGAACAAATTAATTAAAAGGAAAAAATAAAATAAAATGATACATATGATTATATGATATGATATGTGATTTCAAATTTTGAAAGAGCACCGAGTGTGGTTCCCTCCTTGGGCTTAGGCCAATGCATTACATTATTAAGAGCACCTTTTTAGCTAGAACACACACCACCACATCATGATGATTGAATCATTATTACACTTCTTTTTAAATTGCTACAAGGAGGATGGTAAGTTGTGCAAGGTAACTTAATAATAATAATAAGTAACTTTCCAAATGTTGGGTTATGAATGAGTGTGTATATATATAGGGAAGGACTACTAGCTAGCTAGGTGGTGATATATATGGTGGTTTAATTTGTATCGTCTGAAAGACTAGAATTGAGAGAAATTGGTTGAGTGGAGGAGGAATCCTGGGACAAACACATATGAGATATGCATACCCTACTCCAAACACAAGACACAACAACAAAGCAAAAATTGAAATTTATTAATTAATAGTCACTTAGCTATTGATTGGATATTTTGAATTAAAGGTTATTGCTTCATCAACTCAAATATAATTCTTATTAAAATTTATTATTACATAGATAAAAATAAATTTAGATATACGCATTTATGGATTAATTCATATATTTTCACATTCAATAATTTCACGTGCCAAGCATAAAATTAACAAAATATAAAAATTTTAAACATAAAAATAATGAAATTTAATAAAAAAAGTTTGAACCATAGAAAAAAATAAGAGTTATTTTTATTGAAATTGAGGCACGAATACATATACTTGTAGTGTTATCATATAGATAGATTATCATATAAGTAGAGCAGATATGACTTTGACCTAAAAAAAAAAAAACTGTTACAACCCATTGTTAATGATTATATAGACACTTCTCCCGTTGAATATTGTCTAAAAACTAAAATAAACAAATAGTAATACTTTTAATATATATATATATATAAACTGATTATTAAGAACTCCAAAAGGGAAGTTTCAAACTCAAAGCTACAGCCGTAAAGCACATACATACATAATAATCTATCAAACGGTAACTAATTAATTGAAGCTTAAAAGGTCGTTCATGTCTTGTCTAAGCTAATAAGACTTCATCAATCATTTGAATCATTGAATGTGCACCACCATGCCATCAAGATTTTTCAAACAAAATAAAAAGACAACAAAGGGAACTTAGATTAAATTAACTACAATAATTTCGTATACCTTTCTTATGCAACTAGTTTATGTTGATTGAAATTAAACAATGAATAAGAAAGAAAAAATCTCCATGGACATGTACATAGTTTTAATATTTTCCAGCAGGTAATTAAAGAAACCAAATTTTTGAAACTTATCTACTCCAATTTTGCATGCATAGTTATGGCAAAATTATTTTGCGGGTTTCTGCATACATATATGTCAATAATGAACATGTTTAAATAACACTACTGGCTTTAATTTTTCAAAAGAAATAAAGTTGTGAGGGTGATGATAAACGTTTTGCATAAAGTAATTGGGTGGTTGATGTATGACCTGGAATTTGGACTTAAGTGGCGCATGAAATAACTGATGATGATGGATGACCAAAATTGATCTCAGTTTATTATTATATCTGTAAATTGAAAAAATAAAGAAAACAGAATAAGAAAACACTTTTGATCATGAAGTGAAGTGTTATGAACCAACCGTTAGAAAAGAAAGCAGGTTAGAGCCCACCCTCATACTCTTTTTCTTTTACCCTTTTAACTGTAATTTGTTATTTGTGTTTTTATGCGTTCACATTTATTTAACACACCAAAGGGATCGATCTCCTTTCATGGACCCCGCCGCCTCCCTTTTTCTTTTTTCTTTCTTTAATTTATCCCTAAACGGAAAAACACAATCAAAATATTTGTTTTTTTTAATGTTACTTAATTAGAGTTGATTGTAGTAGTGTACATAAAAACAAGAATGAAAAATAAAATGGTGAGAGAAGAGCAATTAATTGGAGCACAAGAAATAGATGTTACACATACAATGAAATGAAATGAATAATAATAATGGGAGTGCGAGGCAGATGAGAGAGTGAAAGGGAAATGTGAGGAAGGTAGTGTTGGTAATTATTGAAGTTGGGTTGTGTATGTGGTTTGTGGTACCACAATTTCTTTGTTTCAACTTTCAAGTGCAGTGCAGCTTTTTAAGACTATTATTTGGACTAATTCATTTGAATGCTCTACACTCTCCGATCCTCCATATCCATAATCCTTTCTTCTTCAATCTTCTTTGCTTCTCTGTGCGCTTCTTCTTCCAACCCTGACACACCCACTATCGTCTTCCTAATTGCATTGTCCACTACTACTATAGTAGTACTATTACTCCTGCACTTTTTTTAAAGAAAAAATGAAAAAAATATAAATAATTAATTTTTTTCAATAAAAATCAGTGAAACATTCATAACTTTTTTTAAAATAGAACATCTAAAACTTAAAACAATCAATAATAGAAACAAAATATCTAAAACCTAAAAAATTAGAACCTTTCAAATCTAAAAAAAGTAGAATACCAAATTTTTACCTAACTTGAAGAAAAAAAACATAAATAGTGTAGACAAAAATAATGAACTAAAGCAATAATTGGGCTTAACTCATTTATTAATGAACATTGAATAACAAGAAGGTTGAAGTGAATGGGTCTTTGAACTAAAATTCGAGCCCGTGTACAAAAATCATTCGAGCCCAAATTGTTATTACGTAAGACAGACCATGACTCCTGACCAAAAACCAAATAGAGAGGGATATATAAGAGATATTATGAATTTTTTTTATGAAACATACGCTAGGGTAGAGGTTCAACCTTAAAACCTCTGTTTA
>JASCZI010181348.1:36492-97941 GCA_036250425.1 Stylosanthes scabra | reverse complement strand
AAAACCAAATAGAGAGGGATATATAAGAGATATTATGAATTTTTTTTATGAAACATACGCTAGGGTAGAGGTTCAACCTTAAAACCTCTGTTTAAAAAAAAAAAAATATTATTTGAGCTACATCTTATTTGCGGATCTCATTTGCAGATATCATGAATTCACCTTTACTTTTATATAATTACTAATTTAGAGAGAAATAGTTTTATTCCATCAAATATTAATATAATTAATTAAAATAAAATATCAAAACTACTATAAATTATGGCGAATACATAATATAATTTAGTTTTATTCTATTATGTTGTATTTTATATGACATAATAAAAAAAATTATAATTCAATAATTAAAAAAGTGTACTAATATATATATATTATGGAAAGCGTACGAGATATTCCATGATATCAAATTTTTCGATGTTTTTATCTATAGATTTTAATCATAAAATATTTTTATATTTAAAATCGATTGAAGATTAATAGAGAAATATTTTGATAACATGAAATAGCCGACGCATCCTCTATGTTACGGAAGATATGAGATCTGAAGTTATTGATTGGAGTGTTCCATAGCATGATAATTGGTCCATACCAACCATTTAACATCCTTAGATTCAGTGATGAGGAAGCAAGAGAGGAAAAAGTACAAGAATTCGAAGGGGGAGTGACGTGTGAAATCTTCAGCCAAAGAATAGCTCCAGTCTTGCAAGGCACCCTAGTGGAACAGGTGGACAAATAGGGTTGTGTGGCTTCTTTGAGACTCCTAAAAAGGGAGAATGTACTTGCTTCAAATGCAAGAGGGAGAAGAACAGCATCCATGTGTCAATTACCAAATAGCAAAAACCTTCCTAATTTGTATATTTGCCAAATGATGGTAAAAACATTAGACTTTGTCTTCAGCCATAAGCCGCTCTTTAGGTAAAAGGGGGAGAAAATGGATGCCAAGTGAAGCTTCTTTTTCTTTATTTTTCTGTTTTTTTAAAGTGTGAGATGCAGAGCTCATTGGCGGAGTGGTTTCTTCTTCTACTATAAGGATTAAAAGCTTTGAAAGTGACAATGTACCAGCAACCAATGTGAGTTTCATGAGATTGTCAAATAAAACTGTCCTAAAACATTAAGCAAAAGGGTATTATTATTGTTATAGACTCATGTGCATGAGCCTCACACTCACACCCTCTTCATCAAATGGGGATGGGGTGGCTTCACTCCCTCTTCTCTCCACTCAAGAAGCTTTGGTTCCGGATGCATTCCACCACTCAAAACAAGAGTATGCTCCATTTTCACTTTCAATATCTGCATTATATTATTATCCATGTTTTCACATTCTTTATTTCTGTGCTTTGCATAATAAGTTGCTCTTATTGAAACGGTCAATGAGATGCACCATATCCTCCTATGATGAGGGTGCATAGGCATAGCTATGTGCATCTGAATTGTTTAAAAATGTTTCTCAAATCTCACAATCTTTGGTGAACATTATTATTATTATTTCAGGAAGAGGGATATACATTCTGTATGAAGATGTGAAATCTTGCCCCTATGAAGACGTGCACGTCCTCTGGTCAATATTGGTGGAATCAAATTCAGCTTCTTTGCAATCCAAAAAATAAAGGCTATCAACAAAACGCAACTTAGAAGAGGATCGTAATAATGTACATAAAGTATTTATCAATGTTCTCACTCTTTTCTTTCTTTTCTTTTACTTTTTTCCCCCGCTTCTTTTCTTAACTCTAATAGCATCCACGTAAATTATTTTCTTCTTCCATCTGAATTTTCTTTTTTGATGTCATTTGAAGCATTCCGAGTCGTCTTATGAACAATCCATCATGTTTTTTTTTTCTGGCATATTTTTAATCGTGCATAAACAAAGAGGATGGGGCAAGAGGGAACTGAATTCCTCTCTTTTTCTTTTCCCCTCTCTTATTTTAAAAGAAAAAATCATCAATAAGGTCTTTTCTTAAGTTTTATTTATTGGTAAGCTATCTACGTGGAACGGTTGAGATGGTACTCCGTTCCTTCATTTCCCATTTTTCCTTGTTAAAGTTGACTTATGAAAGCTATGGAATGGATAGCACAACTAAAATATTAAATATATATTTTACAAGAAAGCAGTGTATGTACAAAGTTGTGTTGAACTCGGAATAAACTGGTAATAAAGAAGGCAGATACTAGAAAGTGCTCTACTTCATTCTACAATAAGTTGTGATTAATTAAAATGTAGAATGCAATATCATCCTAGACAGAAACTTATAGCTGATCAAACTCATTAACTACCCAGTCTAGCCTTAATAACAAAAAAAGGGATATGAAATTTTATCTCCGGCACGTGAATCTAGAACTGGTTTTTATGCTTTAAGCACAAGTTTTATGTTTTCCACATGCCCGCGTTTAAGAATGGAAGGCCATTGGCGAGTGCAATTCTTAGGTATTGCAAGACCAAGTCAGTATCCTTGCTCTAATCCATTGATTACCTCAATATTATAGTTTAAAGAATTAATAAAATAAAAACTAGTATTAGACTATCACACATTAATAAGGAGATTCATTTGTTCTTGGAGCACTGAAAAAAAAAATCTCCATTGGCGTTGCTATTTCACCTTAATTACAAGTTCTTTTCAAAATTCCAATACTAAACAGAGGATTCGCAAATTTGGTTCGCAAGGATAAAATAGTAGGACTATGGCACCATAACAGACATAACTTAAGTTTTAAGAATAGGTGGAGGAAAAAAAAAGACGATTCAGCCGTGCATTGTGGCATTCAGACATGCATATATTTCAACCCTGTTATTAATTGTTAGGTTGGGGAGGTGGTTATCCACAATCTACAATTATATCAATATAATAAAAGTTGACACTGGTGTTTAACCAAGTTTAAGACGAACACGAGGAAAAAATTAGCATAAACTCTATTAACGAAACACTAATCAGAAGTTAGATACACGTAAATCACTGGCCAGAATACAAAATCTTCAGTGACAAGACATCTCTATAAATGAGAAGGCAACATATAGAGAGCAGTTATATTCAATTCAATCATGAATAAAAATGATTTATTCAATCATACAACAAAATGTGAAGAAATGTCTTCATTGCCAAATGACAAAATAAATACTGGAGTAACCGGACTGTTGGTATCTTAACAATTGATTTAGCAGCATATTGAGAAATCAAATTGACACTATGGACTGATATAAAGTGTAATATGACTGCCTCCTAAGCACGTACAATTTGTATGAAATGACACAAAGAATCACAGTTTAGAGATTATCAAGTAAATGTTGACTTACAAGTTATTAGCACTTGTAATAGCTTCTCTCCCCAGTCTCAAATATCAGTTTCAGTAATTTTATTTAACACATTACACCACACTAGGCTAAATTTTCCATTCATATCAGAAGAATCATCGTCATTCTTGACCACCAAGAATGCTGAAAATGTAAATGCAACAATTGGTAGATACGTATTGCAAAGAAGGCTGTCATATACAATAGATATACATGACAGGTCTTACAGGATTATAAAGCCGAAGAAGAGGGGAGTTCAGTGACACTTTGTAGCCAATCTTTAAAATAGGCCCGACAATCTATCTCTGCTTGTGAGAGAGCAGCAAGGGGAGTCACAGTAATCTAAAAAGAATGAAAATTCTATGTTAGCCACAATTTTGTACTCAACAAATGTGTTATATATTTATTTTTATTATTATATAATAATTACTTACATATCCTTCTTGCAGGGATTTGTGATCTGTATCCTCATGATCAAGTATATAACCTCTTACCTAAAATAGTTAAAAGAGTATTACATCGTGTTCAAGAACAACACTAATGATACGTGCATTAATATCCAGATATGAAGAGATTGAGAATTTATTTAGCTTTTATTAGTTTATATATTTAGAATATTTGATTTGATTTTATATTTTGAATTTAATGTATTTTGCAATTAGGGTTTGTAATAAGAGGTGTATAAATACCTCATAAACCATTGTAGTTGTCAAGCAATGGAGTCAGACTTTTAGTGGCGTGATACCACTTGTTGGTTTCGTGATGAAACCATGGTGTATACAAGGGATGCGTGTGATTCCATCTCTTGTCGCATCAGAAAATTGAATGGAAGGTTGTGTGATTCACTGTTTAATTTTCAAACTCATGGTGTATACAGTCGAGGTGTGTCATATCCTTAACTGTTGCATCGAGAAAATTGTATAGAAGGCAGAGTGATTCGCTTCTATTCAATTTCAATCTATCCCTTTTCAATTTTGTTATATGTATTTCTTTAATTTCAGTAAAGCATCTCTTCTCTATATCATTCTTCTTCTTTCTTTTTCCTTATCAACTAAGTTGTGTAGAACTAGTAACAACGGGAGGAATTCATCAAGAGGTACTTGATGATAATCTACCAAGAGTGAATAGCAAGAGTTCCAAGTAAATAAAAAGAGAGGAAAAAAATGAAAAGAACCCACCTCCCTCGCAAACAAAAGTTGTTCTGGTGAAACTGATGATGTATGAGTATCTTTAGGTGTTTCTGTATCTATATTGGTCATATCAGATGACATTTTTTGTTCTTCTGTCTCAGAGGTGACTTGCTTCCATCCCATCTTCACAATACTGTTACCCTGCTTAGTTAGCTTGTAACCCTTTTCAGAGGCACAAACACAAATTAGTCATTAGTGATTCCACGATAGAAGGTGAATAAAATGTTGGTCCTTATAATATAAATTTTGGTATAAGTCCATATAATTTCTTTCCATATAGGTTCTGATCCTTCATGGATTAAGATCAAGATAAATTATACTACAGAGTCCAATCCTTTATGAAAATAGGGACAATTTCTATATGCAAAGCAACAACTATAGAACTAAAAACCAAATTTGCAATACTATAGAAAAATATAATTATCCAGAAAAGTAAGATTAGCAGAAATATATGCCCTGTTAATTTTTCGCATATGAAACACACATTGCAAAGATTGTCACAACAAACCTTATGATTAGCAGCGTTGTTTGGCACATCTACATTCAAGAAACAACTTTGAGGGAACTTTTGGTTCTTTATCTCAACCACTACAGCACTTATGATAGGTATGCATGCTTGTGCAGCAAGAGTGAAGTCATGTACATCACTCTTTCCCTTAACCCTGCACGTACCATAGGCTCCAAATGATCAAATGAAAAGTTGTTGATCGTTTTAGTAAGACATAGAAGTTAGAAAATAGATTATTGGAATAGCTCATAATACCCGTGAACCTTAATGATATAAGCTAATAAAATGGTTTCAGAGTCAAACCAGAAGTAAATATCCAGGATAAACAAAGCAATGTAGGCATAGAAGCACACATACCAGTCATATGAAACGGAGATAGCAGGTATACCATTGAAAAAAGCCTCACGAGCTCCAGCAACGGTGCCTGAGTAAACACTAGAAAGGGAAGTACTTACTAAAGCTATGCGAAAATACTTTCTTAATGGAGTAAAAACTCCTGAAGCAATGTGTGTGTGTTTATGTTTTTATAGTTTCTTTGCAAATTATAAATGTGTGCATCTCAAATTGCAGGGAAATGGAAACAACTCTATCTCTTGATAGCTTAGTCAGTGATGATTATATTGTCATATGAAGTAAATGGAAATTACATGTGATAGCCACAGTTGCTACCCTTGTTAATGCCACTGACTACCTGTGCAAATGAATACAATAGATAAAAATATGGACGATGATAGCTTATGAGTTATAAACAAGAAGAACAAAGGCCTGAAATGAGAAGGGAGAGGGTAACCAACCAGATCAGGTACCGTAGGAAAGAGTGCTTTTGAGATTCCGAGGGAAGTGCAATCAGCAGGAGTCCCTGCACGAAACTAGAGAGTTATATGAGAAAAAATGAGAGATATTCTGAAAACTCAAATGAAGGAATAAAGGAATGGAATATTGGAACCGGAGACGGCGAAGGCGGTGGCTCCGTCAATGTGAACTTGCTTTGCAGCTATCGGGTGGAGCCAGGTGATGCTGTGGCTAACTGCTGACTTCTCACTGCAAAATCGTCATCATCGTTATTATCGTCTTCTTCTTGTAATTCCGAGTTAGTATGAAACGAATTAAATGGTTGATTGAACAAACCTATCAGGAGCGCAAACTTGAACGTTGAAGAGATTGGTGGCGACAAGTGAGTGAACCAAAGCTCGCAAGCCAGGAGCATCGATTCCGTCGTCGTTCGTCACCAGAATCGTTGCTCTCTTTCCCTCTTCCATCTCTCTTCTACTTTTACATGCCTCGCTCCTTTTGTGCTATTCTAATACTCATCCTCTTCTTTTTGCTTTTTACTTTTTACACGCTTATATTTTTACAAAATTAATCTTTTCCTAGTCTATGTGTTGATGTGTAAAAAGAAAATCTAATACATTTTAATCAATTTTATTTATTAACTTGTTATAAATTTTTAACAATATACTTTTCCTTATACTATTCTTTGACTCTTTGTTGTATTTTGCTAATAAATATTGCAAGTTATAAAACGGCCAGAAGCCCAGAAATATATAAATGGGAATTGGAAGCAAAAATGCAAAATTGATGGCAACGTATGAGAACTGAGAAGACAAAGGTGAAAGCTCTTCGCAAATAAGGAGATTTTGGACTTTGCAGTTTGCACTGTCTCATATCTTATCGGAGACAAAGAAAGAAAGACGAAGTTTGAGGTTTCACAATCTTTAATCTAAGTTTTCGCACAATTTACATCGCTGCCCGCCAACTGTTCGGTGTTTTGCTTCTTTGAGAGCTTTAACATTTTGGGTTGCACTTCTGTATCCAAAACTCCAATGATGGTGTTCTTCCTTGCAAGAAGAGCTGCTTCCCTATACAATCAACGTTTCATGTTGAGAACATCCAGTTTCTGGTTCCAGTATCTCACCACCATTCCCAATAAGGATGATGGCCATGGAACTGCATCGGTGCCACCTTCTGAGTACTCCACTACCCTTCATCTTTCACCATTTTTATCCAACTTTGATCACCCTTCAAGTGGATATAACATAAAGCTTGTAGATGGGGATGCTTGGGGTGTCTCATCTGGGGTGGCACAAGCCTGGCCAGGAAGACAATCGGAAAGATCAGCAGCTACTGCATTTGCACACCATGGTATTGATGAACCTGTTGATTGTAACCCCTCGCATCTTGAGGTTGAGGTTGAGGATGACATGGATTTTGAAGATATAGATAACATGAGGGTTCACGGGAATCTGTTCTATAAGCTTGAGCGCAGTTCCAAGGAGTTTGAAGAATATAATCTAGAGTTTCACCACAAGAAATCTTCCAAGAAAAAAGACGATAACAAGAAGGAAAAAGCTAAGGAAGTAACGAAAGCTAAGGCTCATATCGCAACAAGAAGCAGAATTGTTATGCCCCGTTTGGACGAAATTAAAGATGTTTCTCCTGAGAACAAGAGGCAGAGGACTCCCACTTTTAATCAGCTTACGGGTCCCTATCATGAACCATTTTGCTAGGACATTTACATATCTAAAAGCTCCATTCGTGCTTCCATTGTTCATAGGGTAACTAGCAAGGTGGTTGCAGTGGCACATTCCATTTTCAAGGATATCAAGTTTGACCTGGCTTCTACCAAGAACAAGACCACCTGTGCTGCTGTGGGAACCATTCTGGCTCAGAGAGCACTGGCTGATGATATTCATGACGTGATTTACTAATGTGAAGGTAAAGATTAAGCAAAGATTCAGGAGTTCAATTAAACCCCATTCAACCTAGGAACATCCGAACATGCTTGTTCTATTAGCATTATAATCAGATATTTTAAATTAAAGCAGCAGCAATTAAAACGAACTCAACTCAATAGCATTGAAGAAAAAACCATTAGCAGGATGGAATTACATGTTTTTTAAGAAAAAAGAAAGTAGATTAGTCATTGGAGGTGGCTAATTGGAGGGAGAGAAGCTCATCCTCGGGGATAACCCTTATATGGCAATCGGAGCGAGGGTAAGCAGCACACAAGAGGGCATAGCCGCGGTCGACGACATCATCGCTGAGCATACCATCGCTCTGATCAACGGAGCCACTAAGGAGACGAGCAGGGCAAGTCATGCAGACCCCAAGCTTGCAGTCATGGGGGACATCCAAGCCAGAGTCGAGTGCCTTTGAGAGTATGGTCTCATCTGGTTCAACTTCAAGATGGGTGGACTGCCCCTGGTGCTCAATCAACACTTTATAGGACCGCACAGTGAATGATGAACGTGAAGCAAGGCGTGGGCGCACACTGTTGAGCTTGGTGGTGGTGGTGGTGGTGGTAGGCTGGTTTTGTTTGAGAAGAGGAAAAGATGGTTTGAGCTGAGTTGGAGTGAAGTGAAGAGCTGCCATGGAAAAAGGAAAAGGATAAGGCTTCCGGTGCTCCTGGCTGGTGCGAGATGAGAACCTTCTTTCCCTTTGTTTTATCTTTTAGTTTAGGACAAAACGGGAAATTACTCAATTACAATGCCCTTTTTGGTGTCACACTCCGCGTTTTTGTTTTTTTGTTTTCGATGTTTTGGGCCAGTACGCAAAATTGGTTAGTATTGGCCCAAAAATTAAAAAAAAGGGTTAAAATGTACCCCTGGAGGCGGAAGATAAGGTGAAGGGTGAACGTAATTAGGGTTGAAAGGTGCGGTACTGCAGAGTGCAGTGTGAGTTATGTGTGAGTAACGCAATACGCAAGAGAGGTATGCATCTCATTTTGATTTGATTTTGAAATAGGAAAGTGGTTTTGGTTTATTGTTGTGATGGAACGAGGCAGTGATGATGGTGTTGTGCATTTGAACATGGAGTGGTGAGTGAGGGCGAGCATTGTGGCGAGGCGTTGTTTTTGTTGACGCAGCCATGTAATGTAATCCCTCTCGCTCGCTCTCGGTGTGAATGCCAACCTGAGCCTCCTTTGAATCGTATTACTATTAGTTTAAGTATGAGGCTTGAAATCTCAATGCCTATGATTACTTCCCCCCTCTCTCCACTCTCCATTTCCCAACATACAAGAAGCAACAACAACAACAATCATCACACACACAACAATCCTCTCTTTCTTTCTCTCTCTCTCTCTCTCTCTCATTCCTTTCAATGCTGTTGCAACTGCTTCTGCTTCTGCTTCTGCTATCATATCATATCATATATGTATATATATATATAGTACTACTTCTTTTTCTTCTTCTTCTTGTTATTATTATAATGAGGCGGTGATGATATTCTCTTCAATTGGAACAGACGTATGATTGGGGGGGTGTGTGTGATGGCGAGGTGTCTCAGTGTAGTGTGCGTCTGCCTGTTGACGCAGCCAGGCATGCATAGCTTCCCCCATTTCTTCTTGTCTGACAAAAGGCGAATCTGAGCCTCCTCCTCCATTCCCCAACACAATTTGATTATTATATATTCGTTTATTAGCTTTAGCACAATTCCAAAGGAGTAATGCTGATGTGATAGCCACACTAACAAATAGGCATATTTTTCTTACAAGATAGAATGACAAGAAAGAACTTCGAGCCAGATGCTAATTTCAATGAAAATATCATTAAGAACCTCCACACATCAATGTGGAGCTGGCACTCATCAAAGGACAATTCCGTGAAATCAGTTTGAGAATCCCTGGCAACAAGCTTGGTAATCCTAGGGTGCAGTGGGAAGGTGGAGGCTTCAACAATAGCGATGCATCGGCCTCGGAAGCAGTGTGGTCATTCCTCAACAGACAGAGTGGGAGCTGGACCACCATGCTATATAACTTGATGTTCATATGAGAAAGAGGTACCCTCCTCAACTCCATGAGTAAAGCCAACTCAATTACACACCATTCAATTGCACACCAACTATTCAAAATCAATATATAATCATGGGTTTTCTTACCTTCAGGATGTGGCATAAGATGGCCTCTCACCTTGGCCGAGACAGCGAGCAATGCTGCAATAAAGAGAACAGAGCTATCTCGACGACGACAAGAAGGTGAGAGAGGATGAGCAGCTAGGAAGTGCGTGGAGGTGCGATCCAAGGAGAAGGTGATCAGAGACAGTGAGCCCGCAACGAACAAGGGGGAAGGAGGGTGTAACCGGTAAATTTAGGGTCAATTATTGAAAATGTATTTTCTTAAGTTAGAGAATTAGGGATAGAAAAGAAAAGAATTCATCAAGTAGTTAACTTTCTTGTAATGCAAAAAATGTCAGCTTCATTTGGATGCATAATTTTCTGTTTGCATATGATCCATTTCAAAGAAGATTTCCTTTCTTTTGAGGTTTCAAGATATGGTTTCTAGTTTCTACCATTCTTATAGGTTTGAGTTATTCCTACTAAATCTAGAGCATTAAAACTCGTTCTTTAATTATTATATGCAAACCAGGTTTTAGGCCCTTGGAAGATAATGGCTAATTCTATGCTGCCAAGAAAGGAAAACGAAGAGAGTGGAGAAAAGTATGGATACCAGAATAGGGAACACTAACAGTTAGAAAGAAGCAGCAAAAATGACAAGACATAGACATGACTGTTGTTCATCTAAGACAGATAAAATATGACACAAAAGAAGCTATCTATAAAATTTTATTACAAGCAAAGCAGAGACTAGAGTGATTCTGAGTGCTATGAGCCCTGTTTCGTCTGTTCTCATCAATGCAATGGTAAACCAGATGAACCACCCACTTCAGAAGTGCTACTTGACCTTGCAGCCGGCAAGTCAATTGACCTTCTCCTCAGTATCTGCCTCATGCCATCGGCCACGCGAACCGCCGGATTGGATTTGATCTTACGGCAGAATGACATGTGAGCTTTCACAGCTTCTTCCATGCCGGACGCTCTGTTCACTTCATCTCTTACTGCTTCCGAGCACAATCCGCATAGCCATTTCCCATCAAATTTGGCCTTCACTTGGTTGATATAATATTGGGTGCAATCCTCTTTCAGGCCACAACACTGGCACTTGGCTGATTCAATCTCCATATCTTTTGCTGCTTCCTTGAGAAGAAGTGGTATAGGGGATAAGAATGTAAAAGGTTGAAGTAGCAGAACAGAGAGGGAGTAGGCTTTTCTTTTGGTTTGATGATAGTTCGTAGAAGTGCTCTTATTTATTCACTTTGTTTATGTTGGCATGCTGCTGTGTTTTTTCAATTGGAGCTAAGTGATGCTTTTATAAAGGTCGAAATACAATACAAAGATACTTAAACTAATTTCTGTGTTTTTAGAGCATATTTAATGCGTGTTTAGAAAATAAGCGGTTATATAAATTCTTCACATGATGTAAGAATTTTGCGGATGATGCCAAGGGACATGGGGCAGTGGAAAATATGACCATAGTGGTACTGATGGAGTGATGGTGGGGGAGGGCCCTTGTTGCCATTAAATGCTTGGTGTTGCTTAATACGCAATTCTGTAACTAAACTTGAAATTCTGACCAAAATAAGGGAAATTTAAAACTTCACTGGGAACACAAGATGAGCATAAATGCATAATTATCCAAAAATGTCCGAGCTACCAAGTACCAATAATAAAATGTGAAAACAGCCTTGTGTCTATGCCTTCATGCGTAGTTCAGATAGATAATAGCATATACCACCTCCACCCTTACTCATGCATGCATGTATGTATGTATGTATGTTTGTGAGTTCACAGTGAGAATATCTGAGTATGTTAACATCATTGAAAAGGAAGTCATCAATTATTAGAGCATTGTGCATACAGTTATTACAATCTCCTCGGCCCAGCCCCTATCTTCTTCATCTTTTCCCAAATGTTGCTATCACCCAAGATATATTGTATCTAATAATTTAAGGAGCTAATAGATATAGTGATATGGTTCCATGGAGCCGAGCATGCGTGCTTGGTCTCTGAGAGAGCACTCAAAGAAAATATAAACATTATGTATATTCTTAGCTTATTAGCTTGTTTCAAACTCATATCTAATTTTTGGCAGAAAACAAGGATGGGTGCATGGATATTATTATAGAATAAGAAAAACAATGTTGATTGCTGAGTGCATTGATTTTAGAAATTAAAGAAGGGAGAGGCAGTAGGCGTGTATGTCTGGTAGGTGTCCGGCAATGCAATCGCAGTGGCCACAAAAACCTCTCACAAGCTACTATGTGATTTGACAGCAACATTACATTGCTGCTTCACTTTCCAGCAATTAATTATACGCATCTTCTTCTATACATATGCATGATGCATCATCATCCATCTCCATCTCCATTTATTTGTACGACTGGGTTTCAATTTCAGCTCTTTCCTTTATTCGGGATTTGTTTCCCCTATTTAATTAATTACTTCTCTTGTCATATACAACCAAACTTCAATCCAAGTCTAACCTGCCGACACTCAAATCACTTTCTATTTCACTTTTTTTTGCAGCTACATGTAACTAAATGTGAAACCAACAAGGAATCCAGCCATGCTGCTAAATCCTTATTAATTATCACGTGCGTGATGCCATCACCATAGTTCATCTTGGATAAGCTTGTACATACATATACATTATTATTAATAGGTCAAACAGGAAACTCCATTAGTCAAGTTAGATCTGTGTAATTAACTGTGCAAGAAATGATTATCGATCTTGTTCTTGATGAGCAATATTATTCGTGCTATATATCCACCACATACAGAATTCTCTTTATATCTAACATTCTAACCAGTGAGTGTCCTATTATATTTATATTGGTAGTACCAAATTATTGTTGAGTGAATACGAATCTTTCACATGGATCAGTAGTACATATGGAAGAATTTGAAGATTTCCGCATCCATGTATCTCTCATAACTGAAAAAAATGTGACATACACACACGAATTACTTTCTTTCTTTGTTTGTTTCATTAATTGTACTTATGTATGTTATTACTTCAATTACTATAATTGCTGCCTGCTAGCAAAGCAAGACCTCCTCCTACAACTGAAAAGTCCAAAACCCCAAGTTAGCTACTGGTCCCTCCTTTCCACCAAATCAAATAATAAACTAAGCAAGAAAATTAATGGTGTTCTCTTTATTTCACTTGTCCTTTTTTTATATGACTAGTGCCGTATTGTGGAATGGGGGTTTCTATCTATATATGCTCAACTAATCTACTATTACTATATATTGATATAGTAATAGTAGATTATGTTGTTTTTCCCACTATCTGAATGCGGCATCGTGATGAAACCAGTGGGATTCCACATTATTTGCTAATGATGGTTCGGACTTGGGACCATGTACGTATTTCCTTTTTCATTTATTTTTGCCGGAAAGTATCCATGCAATAATAAATAAAGGTACGCATAGCTTAATTAATATTGTACATCGTACCTGTATCGATATAAAATTGTATAGAATTACAGAGATGTAGTGATAATTTTTTTTTATTTATTTTTAATATGCATATAGAAAGATATGCAACATAAAACTGAAGAAGGAAATGGGAGTTACGTTGAAGAAGGAGCCAATTGTTCAAGTAGATATGTATTCGTATGTGTATCCGTATCCGTAGGAAAGAAGCTATACATAAGGAAATCCCTGATGTGCCCTTTACAGAAGGCATATTTACGTAGCAAACCCTCTTTGTGAAAGCCAAGTTTGAGGAGAACCCTTTGAGAGGCCATATTGTCAACCTCCACCAACGCCTCCACTCTCACCACCTCCGGAAACTCTTTCAAAGCTTCCGGTATGGCCATCCTCAGAGCCGCCGTGGCTATCCCTTTCCCCCAGTGCTGAGCCGCCACCGCGTAGCTCACATGAGCCTTGCACCGGTAATCGCCCGATTCAGGCCTGACCGAAACGTATCCGATGGAGCGGTCATGGAGGCATATAGATCGGCGCCATGGATGAGTGACGGCAACCTTGTTTATGTAATTGATGGCTTCTTGTTTGGATGTGATGGAGTTCCATCTCAAGAAGCGCGTGACTCTATCATCGCTTCCCCATGTAAGCAAGTCATCCGCATCGGATACCTTAAATGGACGCAAGCAAATTGCTGCTGAGTTGTTGTTGTTGTTGTAGTTTTCCATTTATTTCACAACAGAATTGAAGAATTATTGAAGAAATCCAATAATAACTAAACTATAATAGATGGTAGCAATGGCTGCTTCCCTATAGCTATATATATATACACGACGTTGAACCTGCTTGCTTGAATTCATTGAATACCACTATACTACTGTTATTGATTCGGTCAACAAAGGCGTGCGCATATAACACCAATCAAATAATGTGTTTGTGATGGTCCCTCTTCTCACTTCTCACTTCTCACTTCTCACAGTCAAAGTGAAATATAATACATTGGAAAAATTTTGGTAGGGATGGGTAGTTACAATTTTTTATTTATATTTATTAATTATTATTAAGTTATTTTTTTGTGACTTAATTATCATTTAACTAAAAGAAACTCCATGTGACCAAAAGGATTTGTAACCAACATTAACCAAGGGTTCTTATTTCTTCACTTCTCCCAAGGATTCACGTCTTATCTCTCTCAAGTAGCTGGTCTCAAGTCTCAACACTCCATGATTGGATGAAGCATTGCGGTGCGACCTCTTCTCCACCTACCTTTGACTGCACCATGATCTATGTTCATCAGATGAAGTATCCATCAAACTCAATCATATCTAGATTCACTATCAGAAGGTTTATCTCCATGCGTTAAGGACTCGCCGCTGTTCTTGCTCGCACTTATTGAGAGAGCTAGAATCATGCTCAACAAGATTCTCTCGGAACAGAGATGCCGCCTATCATGGAGGAGCCTATGTTGGCCAGTTATCCTTCTGGTGTTCTCGTTCCTTAGCCTTCCCTGCCGCTGATCGCAAAATCAGAGGGTAAAACTTCATGGTTTGGTGGAATTTTTTTATGGTTTCCATGTTTCTAATGTTTTGGATGATCACTCTTGTAAATTTTGAATGATCACTTTTATGCTTTTAGATGATCTATTTTTTAAATTTGGATGATCTATTTTTAAATTTTGGATAATCATTTTTTATTGGCTACTATTGATTAATATTGTGTTGGTTACGTAGCATTATTCATAAACTAAATATATAAATTTGTATGAAAAAGACTAGGAACCAACACATTATGATCAATAGGGAGCCTGTTGGATATATGATATGGATGATAACTCATAGCTAGAAAAAGTATAGGTAACTAATAATTTTCTAACGGTGGTAACTTAGGTGTTGTTGACTGTACGTGAAGTTGTCATTTGAAATTGTTAGATTACATTTTGGTCAAACATATCAATTCATTTAAAGGTGATTAGCAAGTAACTTCACATGAAGTCAACTGCATTTGAGTATCCACCTTTTCTAATCACCAAATCAGCCAACAAAAAATAGAACATTTGAAACTACTGTTTATAGAACATCCACAATGAAAGGTATACAACATCCGAAACCTAAAGCAACCTCAGCCAACTTTATATTTTTTTAGAAACAGAACATCCGAAACTTAAAAACAGAACATCCGAAACATAAAGAAATAGAACATTCAATTTAAGTTGTTGGCTGATGTTGGTTGAAATTTTATTGATTGGATACCTAGCATTGTTATAACTCATATAAATTTTGAATGATAATTTAATTATTGGCTCCCTAACTCGTTCTATACACTGTTTAATTCATATATACTGTGCCCTTAATTTATTAATTTATTTTTTATATAAAGCACTTTTATTTTCTTGGCAACAAGAAGAGGATTACATATGTTTAGTGAAAAATAACTCTTAATATATGAAAATTAAACAAATTAAAGCCACTCAATGAGCAAGAATTTTTCAAAAGATTCTTTTTTACATGGTATATATAATTAAGGTACAGATGTAATATATCTGGTGATAAATTGGAACTAAAATTTTAATGGACGTTTTAAAATTTCAATCTTTTAATATTTTTAGAAATTAAGATAATTAGAAATTTTAAAATAGAAGGATATAGATTGAAATTTTAATATATACCTTTTTTAATATTTTACACAATTTTTAAAATTTTAATATTAACTTGTTTTCGATTTATATATCTTCTCATCTTTATTTTAATATATTTTAAATTAAATATAATACATAAATTTAATTAATTTTCAATTTTTTAAGTATATGGCTTCCAACTTCTCTCTAAGTTTGTATAACTTTAACAAAAATCATCATTCTCATAACCGAAGACACATAATACATACTCTTCCTCCCTCACACCTAAATTTTATTAGTAAGTTTGGTTAGATTTAATGGACAGAATGATTTATGCATATAGTATTTTTCTAATGTATGTGCTTATTAATCTCATATATAGACGCATCTTATAGGTCCTTTTCTTTTTATTATAAGATGTATATCATGTGATTATTAGGAAAGAATAATTAATCATGCATGCCACTTATATGCATGCAGGTGTAGGTTGTAGCATAGCAAAGGGGCTTTTTTTGGTAAAGATCGAAAATCATATGCAGATGCAAATTAAATCCATAGAATTGATTTAGTAATGAAACCCTAAAACGAGCCCCATTATTTACCTGATGTGCAGACCTGAAAGGGAAAGTTAATAGTATTTCGACTCAGTAGAAGCATCAGCGTGTCAGTATAGTGAAGAAAAAGATTATTTCCTTTTCAAATCAAGGTTAATGCCCAAGATAATCTACATTCATAACAGCAAAAAATCATCAACTTGTTTTTTTCTTCTTTATCCATCATAAATATTGATATATAGGTAAACTCAAGAAAGAAAGAAAAAAAATCTTAGAACCACTAATTAGTAGGCCAAATTATTATTATTATTATTATTATTATTATTATTATTATAAACGATAAAAGAAAAAAATTAACTGCAAGTACCTGCTACTGTTCTGTTCAACTCCATCCACTGAAGAGAGAAATAATATCTTGCTAGGTATATCCACCGAGTCGGAGAATGAAGCTACATAATAATAATAATAATAATAATAATAATAATAATAATAATAATAATATCGTTTTATTTCTTTAATTATGATAAATATGCGTAGCTTCTTTCATTTCTGCAACTCTTGATTCACTCGTTAGAGAAGCTCATGCAACGAAACTTATTAAAAATAAGAAAACCTAGAGAGCTCAAGAAAGGAAATATATGGATAGGCACTGAGAAGTGGAAAATAGCAGTACGGAAATAACAGAAATCATATAACAATAACAGATTATAGAACTAAGAGAAAAACAGGGCTAGGCAGGCATGGCGTAAGCAGATCCTGGAAAAGAAGAGAGCTGCAACAGGTTAAAAGGGAAATGAAACTGAAGATGAAAAAACAGGGGGAGGAGGGGTAAATTGGAGATTGACTGAAAGAGAAGAGAGTACGCACTGCAAGAGCAATGGGTGTCTGGCAGCATGTGCTCTCTTTCTTCCGTCAATCTCTCTAAAGCTTGTATTCCAATTAATTCTGTATGTATGTCTTGGATACATCTTGTTCCAGATTTGTTCACCATATATAACGGCAGCAACAGCAAAACTATTGTTATTATTGACATTTACACCAAATTATTATTATTATTATTATTATTATTATTGTGCGGTGGTACTGGTACGGGAGAAAATGAGAGTAGAGCACTGGAGCTAGCTAGTGAGCTAGTCAGGGAAGTGATGACAAGATTCAGGATTGACGAGAAATGGGAAGAGATAAGGAGCACGATTACCCCACTTCAGACAAAGGACAACTACTTTTTTACAGGATAGGTGTCGATTCCTTATTGGTCCACGTAAGCCCATTTGCTACCCATGGTCCATGGATGTTCTCCGATTCAACCTCATCCTCTGACCTCTACGCGCCTCTAGCCCTCTACTACTCTATGCCTATACCTTACCCTTTTTTGTTTTTATTCATTTTACAAAACTCTTTCTCATACGACCAATGCTATTGTCAATTAGGAGCCAATAGCCGTAATTAAAGAAATAATCATGCTAAATAATTAATTAAAATTTAGTGAATAATTTAAATTAGATGTTTTATTTTTTTAAGTTTTGAATGTTCTGTTTTTAAAAAATATAAAATTGGCTGGGGTTACTTTAGATTTCAGATGTTCTATAACTTCCATTGTGAATGTTTTATAAATAATAGTTTTAAATTTTCTATTTTTTGTTGATTAATTTATTAATTAAAAAATTATTAATTATTTATATTTTTTCTTAGAAAAATAATAAATAATAAAGAATATATATATATTGATTTTCTATTGACTTTCTAATATTAAATAGCAAGACTTTCCCTTTTTATATTTCATTACATACAAAATCATTCAAATTTTTTTTTCTAACAGCAAATAAAAACATTCACATTCACTCCTCGAGTAATTTTGTTGCTTTAAGGATAAAGTAATAAATATTTAAACATAAATTGCATGTTTTTAAATTTTATTATTTTTTTCTAATCTTCTTGTTAATTGCCGTGTGAAAATTAAGGTTGAAAGGGCATACCATCAAATTAAGTTCAGACTTAAAATTCATAACGTTATCTAGGGGGTAAATAAAGGAGCTGTACTTTTCTTTTTTTAAAATAAAAATCGAAGATATTTATGAATTGTATTGATGAAAAGACAAAAACATCCTTACCTAAGATTTGCAATTTGCAAAGTAAAAAAAAAAAAAAAAGACTTACGGGAAGGGACAACTCCAAAGAAATTAAAATATTTTTCGGTTCTGCTATTCACACATTTTTTTTTAGACACCAATTTAATATTCGTATAAAATACGGTCGTTGGTCGTTAGTGTGTTAACTGCTTTCCACTTTTTGTGGATCACCTACAAGAATAGTATTTTTATACGGATATAAAGATGTTTGATAAAAGGGTGTATAGATAACATTGTTTAATATTTTTTAAAGTTTATTTTTAATACATTAACACTATAAACGTATAATTATATTTATTTTTTAGATGTTTAATTAGAGAGTTATAATTAGTTATATGCGTAAAATATTTTTTATACTTACAATGAGCTAAAATTAAATTCAATATTTGTTAAGTAGTGTTAATGTAATGAATTAATGAAAGAAAGCAAGGATAGTATTAATTATTGGAAAATGAAACCCATAGTGTCAATGATGAAAAAAGAGATCAGCATAATGTGTCAAAATTCGAGTAATTCAGTTTCGCCATTCCCAAATTGGTGTCTTAGCTTTCGTCTGGTAATACTTTTTTTACTGAAATAAAAATGAAGACGTGGGCGCTATCGTTGTTTAGTACATTACTAACACATTGTTTGGATACACAAACGAAAATGGAAGGAAAGAAAATGAGAGGAAAGAAAATGAAGAAAAAAGTGGGTTGTTTTATATGTTATTTGGATGAAAGAAAAATTGATGAAAAGAAAATGAAGAGAAAATTTTATTTTGTTTTGATGAAAAAAAAATTAAAAGAAGAAAAATCATGATATAGTGAAATGACCTTAATACCCTTATGTAATTTTAATTATAAATTAAAATATATTAATGCATTCAACTCATATTGCTATTAAAAAATAGGAAAAATCATATTTATTTTTTCTTTAACAAATTTAATATATTATCTTAATTAAAAAAATTTAATTCACAAAAATATTTTAAAAATTTTAACTTATATTTTGATGTTACTTTTTACATGTCGAACTAATGAAAAGTTGTTTACTATTTCTCTTGCAAATATAAATAGATAACTTTATAAAAAAAAATAACAAGTAAAAATTGCTTAAAATAAATTATATAAATAATTTCTTACATTATATTTAAATAAAGGTTTAAGTAAAACGTGTTTACTACAAAAGATAAAATATTATCAAACGTCACTAGCATATATATTTTATTTTGTTATATGTCACGAAAAATTATATATAATTCTTCTAAACATATAATAAAATACCAAAATATTGGTTGATGTAATAACCAATGACTTTTTAAATGATAAAAAATATAGTATTTTAACAATTTTTCCATATAGGTGTATGTGAATTCATCTAAAAAAGTATTAAATTACAAAAAAAGTTTAATACCTAATAATTTTATAAGTCATTATATCCAATTAAACATAAAATTTAAATAAAACAGAAGATTAAGATATCGTCCTCAATATATAATTTATCATATTTTTAAAAATATTATTATTAATAGTTCCCAATCTAGCTATTTAAAATATATTTATTTTAATCTTCAAAATTTATTTGTTTAAAAAGTAGATATTTGTTATTTGAATATAATTTGTATTTTATTTTTAAATATAAATTATGTTACACTTATTTTTTAAAAAATTGTAGGCACCGATAATATTGTTAAAAAAGTTATGCCATGTGTAAAAAACATAAAATTTATATTATGGAAATTTATCCAAAAAGAATATAATTGTAAAATTCATTATATCTAAATTTATAAAATTTTATTATATATATATATATATATATATATATATATATATAGAATAGCATATATAAACATATAATAATAATATTAATAGAATGAAATTAATATTAACTTTAATATAATATGATGATATTAAATAGTAGTGATAAGAATAAATTAATAAAATATGATAATAGATAGATAACACAAGGGCAAATTAGTAATATGGCAAGCTCCCCTCTTTTCTCTTCATTTTCATCGCATCAGTGAGGAGAAAATTTTTTGGTGGGACCCACATTGCTTTTTTTGTTTTCCATCAAGTTTTCCATTCTAATCCAAACAATAAAAAATGTATTTTTCCATCCATTTTCTTTGCTCATGTTTTCCTTTAATATTTCCTTGATCCAAACACAGTGTAAATCTATAGGTTTAATTAGTAAATAGTTACTTCAACCAATGTGTATATCTTTTTTTTTTTTTTTTATGTAAATTTAATATTTTGAACTACGGTTTTATTAGGTGTACACGTAAAACACATGAAACACATAAACCTTTCTTACTTGAGGGAGTTATTAATTAAAATATGTTTATGTGTTTTATGTGTACAATAATATTAATTGTTTGGACTATAAGTATCGTTTAATATTATTTAAATGAAATTGTATTTTATGCAAAACAAAATGTATATTTTAATACATGCATTGTTAACATATTTTAAATTTAAATTTTATATTTTAATCATATGAGTAGTTATTATTTGATGTACAAATATCATGTTTGATATTTTTAACATCTTAAGTGTATATATGAAAATTATTTATTAATATTAAATATACATATTAGGATATAAAATACGAATTAAAAATTACTTAAATAATATATGTATTTATACACAAAAATATAATTATTGAATTTTTTTGTACATGTAAAATTTTTAATTTTTTCAGTAGTATAAGATATGAATTTTTATTTTTTAACTAATCACTTTTAATATTAAAATAGAAATATATACATAAAATATAAAAAAATAATTATACTACGCGTAAAAAAATATATTCTCGTATAAAATACATATTAAAAATAAATTAAATAATATATATACATTAATGCATAGTGATTGATTTATTAAGTATTTTTTTTTATATATTTGTATTATTTTAAGAAAAAAATATAAAATTATATTATTTGACATATATAATGCCAGCTGCGATAGCACGATTATAACAGTTGGTAGTAAGAGTAATTCTTGCAACACATTATTAATGATGAGATTAATGAGGTGTGACAAATTTGGTTCCGTCCTAAACTTATGAAATTTCTCAAGTCCCACTATAATGTGTATATATACATAGATCCGAAAAGTTTCCACCACCCAATTAAATCAGTAATGGCTTCTTACCTTGTTCTAATAACACAATTTGTTTCCACTGTTATCATTGTTCTGATATCCCTTAAGCTTAAACCAACAGAGTCACAGAAACTAAATAATCCAAGACTGGTGAAAGCTCAAGCAGCACTTGAAGCATGGACACATTCCATAACCTCTGACCCAAACAAAATCACTTCCACATGGTCTGGCCCCAATGTGTGCAACTACACTGGCATCTACTGTGCACCAGCTCCAGATGACTCCACCGTGTTCACAGTGGCTGGAATTGACCTTAAGGATGCAAACATAGCCGGTTCATTACCGGAAGATCTTGGCCTCTTAACCGACCTAGACTTCTTCCATATAAACTCCAACAGATTCACCGGTTCCCTCCCTAACAGTTTTAACAAACTTTCCCTTCTTTATGAGCTTGATATCAGTTTCAACCAATTCTCAGGACCCTTTCCACAAGTTGTTCTTGCCATTCCTTCACTCAGATACTTGGACATTAGGTTCAACAACTTCGCCGGCGACATTCCTTCGCGCCTTTTCGACCTCAAACTCGACGCTCTCTTCATCAACAATAACAGATTCCAATTCACCTTACCTCAAAACTTTGGGAACTCGCCCGTTTCTGTTATGGTGTTATCAAACAATGATATTAAGGGTCGTATTCCATCAAGTGTTGGCAAAATGAAGGACACCCTTAATGAGATTATAATATCGAATACAGGGTTAACGGGTCCATTGCCCCAAGAAATAGGGTACTTAGAGAAAGTGACAGTGTTTGATGTGAGCTTCAACAGATTGGAGGGAGAGCTACCAGGAAGTATGCAAGGAATGAAGAGCTTGGAGCAGTTGAATTTAAAGGATAACAATTTTTCAGGTGTGGTTCCAAGCAGTATATGTACGTTGCCTAAGTTGGAGCATTTTGATGGTTCAGATAATGACTTCCATGGCCCATTGCCCAAATGTCCCTTCATTCAACCAAACCATAATCGGGGAAAATTTATGATCTTCTAAGGGAAAATATATTAATGTTTATACAAATAAAACGAGTAAATTTTATTATTTAACCATATTCATAAATTTCTTCTCTTTTTTTTTTTATTTTCTTTTATGTTCCGTTCGTATATTAAGCCTGTTTGTTATATATGTCATGGTCACTCACGTTTTCCTCTAAAATATGTAAATATGAGTAATCAATATTTTTCTAACCAATAAATCAATTAATAAATTAAACATAAAAAATGAACATTCAAACCGTTAAAAATAAAACATCATATACCATACAATCAATAACTTCTGAAAAATCAAATATAAATATAACCCGTAGATATTATTTAAAAATAGAATATCCGAAACCTAAAAAAATAGAACATCCAATTTTAATTATTGGCTAATAAAATTTTTATTTACTAGCTAAGACTACTACTCTACATTCATTCATGCTAATTTTTGCTTAATCTTCTACAAAATAATAATAAACAGTTTATAATAATGAAAATATTATCGTCATCAATTAAATAGCATGTACATATACGATCATCTCCTTATTATACAATTATCACATTAATACAACAATATACGTAGAATAACAATATATATAATCAGGCCTAACTATTGATTTGTATAATAATTATATAAAATAAAAGCACTAGTTTTAAAACCCCTCTTCAATTCATTATTTTTTCTATGATACAAATAAAAATAATCCCTTATTTATATTCTTAAATAACTAGTATTTCTATCGGATTTAGTTACTGTTACTTCTAATATTGGAGTGTAACACTATTGTATTGCACATGACAAACTACACCTGGCTTATTAACTCCTCCAAATGAAGCAGTAAATAAGATACTAAGAAAAGTAAGACGTTTAAGGCTTTAAGCATAACATTTATTGAAAGGGCGCTACTTCCTTGAGGATGTGATTATGTGAAAAACATCCTGAAGTAAAGATGAAAGTGTACGTAAGAACTATGAGGACAGTGACATACACCCCAAACTTAGCAATCTCAAGAATCACGTTGGAATTGAAGTGGCAAGAGATGACATTGTTGCAGAAACCCTACAAGGAAATTGGCAAAAAATTAAGCAGAAGAATGGTGAAAACTAGGCTTGCTGATGTAAATAAGTAGATAACCCAAGAAAGGACACTTCAAATAACCACATAAAATAAGTGTACTTTGGGACTTGGGTATAATGTGCATGGTTAGGGACCGAATCTCCGCTTTGGGTATTTTGATTTCTAAGCAGAATGCTTTGCTGTAAAACAGTACATAGTAAAAAGGACATATTTTTAATCAAGAAGAATGAAAAAAGGTGTTTAATTTATTGGTATAATATATAAAAATAATTACTAGACCAATAAAAATTAATAAATATAATATATGATTGTCACTACTATAGTACTATATAACGTGCATGGTTCATTGTTATATTATTTTCTTCTTTTTCCTCTCTTGTAAGTCGTAATTACTTTCTTTACATAATTAGTTTGATATAGTTTTGTATCTGGAAAACCTCTCTCTATTTATGATTTTTTTTTGGTATTTCTCTCTATTTATGATTATATAGTGATGATCTATTATTATTATTATTATTAGTCTTGGATGATTATTAATATTATTTTGGTAACGCTATTTGAATAAGTGATTTTGACTAACCAAGTTCAACTAAGTAATTTATTTCTATGTTAAATAGAATGTTATTTCATGTCAAATAGTATACAAAATTGTACCGAAATAAAATTTTATTTAACATCAAAATAGTCTTATATTTAGCATAGAAATAAACGACTTGATTGGACTTGATCAGTGAAAATTATTTTTTTTTATAATAAAAATCATTTATTCATATAGAATTATTTTATTATTTTTTGTATTGTTTGTGTTGGATGATCTAATATGATATAGTTTTTTTTTGTGCGTGGAAATTAGACCTATATTTCTCAGAAAAAAGCATACTGTTCTTTGATTTTGTCCATATTTATTTTTGTTGAATAGGGATATATGGGTTGGTTGAGTTAAGTTGAAAAGTAGGCCCAAGCCCATGGTGGAATACCCGTGTTATATATTGGAGCGGGGAAGTAAGACTAAGAACACCAAGGTAGGGTTTGCTGAAGGCCGTCACTGCGAAAGAGCAATAGAAGCAAGCAACTGAAGCTGAGCAGTTGAACAATGGCCGTCGGGAAAAACAAGCGCATCTCCAAGGGAAAGAAGGGTGGCAAGAAGAAGGCGTATGTCTCCCATTCCCCCTCCCTTTTATTTCGTTTTATGAATTTGAATTTATGCGTATGTGTTTTGCAGCGCCGATCCCTTTTCCAAGAAGGATTGGTACGATATCAAGGCTCCTTCCGTCTTCCAGACCAAGAATGTCGGCAAGACCCTCGTCACTCGTACTCAGGGAACCAAGGTCTTCCTTCTTCTCTCTTCTTTTTTATTCATTCATACATGGAAACTACTAGCTTATAGACATGCTCCAATTTGTACGATTTGTGTGTATGCTTGTTGAATGATTCATCAATTCGATCTACTGCTTTATGTACGAATATGTAGCATTACTGCTTGAATGTTGTTTAGTTTAGGGTTTATGCAAGGTCAATTTATTTGATTGTGTTGTGTGAATGTTAGTATGAATATTGAGATGATGGTTCGTTCATCGTTCAAATGATAGATTGCTTCAGAAGGACTCAAACATAGAGTGTTTGAGGTCTCCCTTGCTGATCTTCAAGGGGATGAGGACCACGCCTTCAGGAAGATTAGGCTCAGAGCAGAAGATGTACAAGGGAGGAATGTTCTCACAAATTTCTGGGTATGTTATGTGCCTTAACCTCTTTTAACAACCTATTTAATTATATTGTATGGTTGTTAGTTGATTGAAACTTTGCCTTTAATCTGTAGGGAATGGATTTCACCACAGACAAGTTGAGGTCACTTGTAAAGAAATGGCAAACTTTGATTGAAGCTCATGTGGATGTCAAGACCACTGATAATTACACTTTGAGGATGTTCTGCATTGGCTTTACCAAGAGACGTTTTAATCAGATGAAAAGAACCTGCTATGCTCAATCAAGCCAGATTCGTCAGGTATGTTAACGTATATGACATTAAACTACGTGCAAAGATTTTTCTTTTTTTAATTTTAAATGTTTTCACTGTATAATTACAATCCACTGTTACTGAGTTGTAGAAGACAATATTAATAGGAGTTTAGGGTGTGTACTGGATGGTTTTTCTCTTTGCTAGTAATGTGTTTGGACATGGTATTCAAATTCTTGCTATAACCTCAAATTGTCCGCCAAACTTGGTGACTCATTTGGCCCTTTTAATGGTTGTGGAGGATTATAACATTTATATTGACATAGTAATGCATATTAGTAATGTTGTGCCCTCGTTCCTCTCCTCAGATTCGCAGGAAGATGAGGGAGATCATGACCAACCAGGCAACCTCCTGTGATCTCAAGGAGTTGGTCCGTAAGTTCATTCCAGAGATGATTGGAAAGGAGATTGAGAAGTCTACTTCCAGCATTTACCCTCTACAGAATGTGTTCATTAGGAAAGTTAAGATACTCAAAGCACCTAAATTTGATCTTGGGAAACTGATGGAGGTATGCCCCTTTTGAGGATTCCATATTTTTGCACATAGGCGAGTTTTACACCTGATCAGTAAACTGATGGTATGATGCCATTGTTATTCTTTTGCAGGTTCATGGTGATTACTCTGAAGATGTTGGCACCAAGGTGGACAGGCCTGCCGATGAAACAATGGCTGAAGCTGCCCCTGAAGTTGTTGGTGCTTAAATGATAATGGATTTTAGTTTGTTTTAGGAATGCTCCTGCATTTACTAGTATTTATTTACCAGTTTTGTTTTGACGATGAGAAACATAATTTTGCTTCCAATCTAAATGTTCGATTTTGGGTCTGCGAATTTTGATTATGGTCTCTGTATTACATGTACTTCAATCTCTCCATTTGTTGGTTGGAAAAGGACAAAATTTCGTGCAATCTGTTGCTATGTTTAATCTCTTCGCACCATGCGATCTCCCCAGAATAAGCTATGTATGTTTACGCAGCAAGTGCATGCAATCAGAATTTGAGTAGTTTAACAAACCTAGCACTATCTTGACACCTGAAATCTCTATAAAAAAATAAAAACACCTAGGGTCTACTAAATTAGTATTTGCTGCAAAATCAAAATCTATTACCATCTGTATATTATATAAAAATCAATACCAGTATTGTTACGTAGTGAGTAGTTTGTCTTATAGGAAATATTTCAAGTATACTTGGAGCACGCTTCCAATCGTATAATTCTAAAATTTCGTTCCATGTATTGAGGTGTTATTGTGTATAGGTGTCCATCTTTTTTCATTTCAGTAATTAAATATGCACAATATATATTTCTATTGGTACTCATTTTTACTCTCCGCCCATAATATTTCAATACCAAACTTTCATGAACATTATTTATTAGACTTCAGTTATTTCATCTAATGATACATTGTAGTGATATTGTTGTAGAAATTTAAAACTTGTATTGTACTAGTATACAGATTTCAATTCATAGTTATTATTTATTAATTTTTACATGCATAAGTTGTGAATATTTGTGAAAATAATGGCTCAATTTTATAATTCTTTTCTTTCATTGATGAGTCAAATTTTATAATTAAGCCTTATAAGGCGTTGCGGAGTGGTGCAGATCCCTTTTCTGATTATTTTATAATTAGAATAATAACTTAAGATACATGGAAATGGAAACACACAATTTACCTAGTTAATGGCATTAATTTAACCGAATACAAAGATAGGAAAATAAATATTGAAGATGCAAATCATGGAACACCATACTGATATCCACTCATTTATCTCTATATTTTATTCAGTATGTTACAGCTTCAAGTCTTCAACACTCAAACTCATGTTTTTCAGATCAGTTGGAAGAATACTATATATGGCAACATCTCTGCTTTTGCCCTTAACATACACATAATTCCTAAGAACACCCTCTCTTTGGAAACCAGCTTTCTCCAAAACCCTTTGAGATGCCAAATTCTGATTGTCAGTGAGAGCTTCAAGCCTTTCTACCTCAGGATACATGCTGAATACAATCTCAACAACTTGCTTTAGAACATGTGTAACAATCCCTTTCCCCCAGTACTCTGAAGCCAAAATATATCCAACTTCAGCTACTTTTTCTCTGTATCTACCTGTTTGCAAGATCACAGAAACCGACCCTATTGCTCGATTGTCAAGGCAGATGGCTCTATACCATGAAAATATGTTTGGTATGCAGTTGATATAGTGTATGGCTTCATCTTTGCTGGTGTAAGGCCCCCAAGTGCAGAACTCTGTCACCTTTGCATCACTTGACCACACCATGTGATCATCCACATCAGAAAGATCTGTTTCTCTAAGAGTGATCTTAGTTAGATCAATAGTCTTACTCTCTTCACTCATCTTGATGGTTTGAATTGATCTTTCAGTGCTGCTCATAGATATATATAAAGAGATATTAGTTGGCTAATTATGGACAAAGCTGTCAATAGCCGCCTTAATTGAATAGTTTAAAGGAAGTGATTAGTGTGAAATTCCACCACATGGTGCTTGATATTTTTTATTCTAGTTATGGTAGGGTAGATACAAGTTGTGCACATGATAAGGCAGAAAATTCTAAGGTTGAAACATGATGTTAACTGAATATCAAAATGTAAAACACACACAGATCAAACTTGGTGATCAAAGATCAGTTGATAGAACACTGAAAATGACCATGTCTCTGCTTTTTCCCTTAAGGACTAGATATTTCCTTAGGACTCCCTCCCTTTGGAAACCAGCCTTCTCCAGCACCTTCTGAGATCCAACATTTTCAACATCAACTAGAGCTTCAAGCCTATCTAAGTGTGGGAACTCGCTGAATGCAACCTTCATCACTTGTTTTACAACATAACTCATAATCCCTTTGGACCAGTATTTGGAACCTAGAACATATCCAAGTTCCGCCGATTTCTCCCTCGATTTATCGGTTGCAGAACACGAGGTCAGGGAGATAAAGCCAATAGGACGGTCATTAAGGCATATTGCTTTGCCCCATAGAAACTCGGATGCTCTATTTTGAATGAAGTCAATGCCCTGGTCTTTGCTGCTGTAAGGCTCCCAAGAGCAAAACTTGGCTACTTTTTCATCAGAGGTCCACACCAGGACATCATCAACATCAGAGAGCTCAAGGGTTCGAAAGCTGATTTGTGCCAAATCAACCCTCTCTTCTCTGTCTCTCTCCATCATAACTAGCTACTCTTCTGGTTTGGATTATGGAACTTGGAAGCAGTGTATGCCTGTTTATTAAGTGATGATAACATCATTAAGGAAGTTACAAGGAAGAAGGGGATACTTGGAGTAGCCATCAAGCAATGAAGTCAGTCAAAGGAACAACAACAATAAATTATATCAATTCTGCTTTTCGCCATGCTTGACTGGTCATTGATGAAATTATTTTTAATATTTAAATATATCACATCTAAATCTTATCTACTGAACTATACTAACAGATAACACATAAGTCACTGAAACACCATATGAAAATGGGGGAAAGAAAAATCACAGCACACCTTAGGAAAAGAATGAAACCACAGTGTATTACAGGGAAATTCTTTAACTATATACATGACACTCAGTACTATTCTTTTGAAAGCTAAAAACATAGAAATATGAAAGAAGTTGCTATGATGACATGACAATCTCTCATTTCTTATGATGAAGCTCTCTTTTTAGTAGCTAAGTTAAGAATCAATATGCTACTTGTATAATTGTATTAGTCCTCATTACTTGAAGCCCTTCCACAAAGACAAACTTTTCTGCGCCTTCGGCTATTTTTCTTCCCGGTGTGAATGAAGTCCCTCAGCAAGACAACTGTTGGCCTAGTGATTCTTGTTTTGGTCTTTTTGTTGTTATCATCAGCCAATTTCATCAGAATATATTGTATGTTCTGCACCTCAAACTGCAACCTTCCTATTTGTTCAGAACTTCTGCAAGCCTGCTCCGTTACTCGCTTTCTTTGGACTTGTCTGCCATTTTCCAACTCCTCTGAGTTGCCCTCTTCTATAGCCTTTGTCAATTGGTCATTCATGTTCACTTGTTGCATGACAGCTTCCTCAACTTCTTCTATGTGGCTTTTAACTGTTTCATATTCAATTTCATTTAGCTTCTTGCTCCTCTTCTTTGCCACTGGTTTCTTCTTCAAATCCTGCACACTCATTCTGAGAATGGCCAACTTCTGAGCATCTGAGGCCAGCCTCTCCAAGATCTTCATCTTACCATCCTGAGTTGTCTCTCTTCTGGTTTTCAATTGCATGAGATTATCAATATTCAATTCCTTTTCAACCTCCAATTCTGATGAGATTTCACATCTTTCAGAATTCTCTGACTGATGGCATGTGACAATATCATCTGTTGCAGCAGAACTCCGTCTATTTGCTTCACTAACCATTGAATCAGCATAGCAGTCTAGTTTAGCAGTTTCAAGTAACTCAAGCATCTGATCATCTGGTCCACAAAGCTGTATCTTGTAGTACTTGGAGTCTAGATCATCTGAGTTGTGATCAAGTGGAATGTCTTTCATCAGTGATACATTTTCAAACTTTGTTTTCCATGCACTAAGGTCACGGTTGCCCTTGCGCTTATGTGTATGATCCATCACCACTCTTGGAGCTCTTGCATCAACATTTTCAGCTAGACTTTCCTTCTTGACACTTCTTACAATTTCTTCCATCATTGCCTTTTCAACCGCTCTAATCCTCCTTTGCATGCTAAGCAAATCTGAAACCCCAACTGGTATCAATGCACTTTTTTGTCCTCTTAAATTGTCATTGGTATCTTCTTGGAGACAAGTCTCAACTACTACATCTACATCCTGGACAAAACGTTAATGGCAGGATTGGATTAGTGGAAAGCATAACTTATGCACAAACTCTTTAGACAAGAATAGCTAGTAAAAAGAATACTACCTTTTGTTCTTCTCTATTGCCTACAGCACAAGCTTTATTGGTCCAGAGAAGGGAAATGTGTTCCAGAGATGCAAAATCATCTTTTAGAGAGCTTATAGCTGGAATATATGCAGATAACTGTCTCTGGAGTCCTCCAACTTTATTCTCTAGCAAACCAATTCTTTCTGACATCTGTTCAATCACCAAGCTTTTCGCATCACTTTCGTCACCAAGTCTCTTGCAAACTCCAGCCATCTCATTGACCTTACTTTTCAACAGTGCTTCACAAATGGATGAAACCTGAAGTTCAGAAAAGCATGCTGTAGCCTCAGCCTCCCATTGTTCAACTTCATTTGTTTTATCCAGCAGCTCTGAATTCAGTGTGTCTTCCTTCACCCTGTGTCGTTCAACTTCATGATGCAGTAATCTCATCTCAGACTGAAAGCTTTTATTTGTTTCATTAAGGTTTTCAATTTCCTTTTGGTGATTCATGCAATTCTCTGAAAGTTCAACAATCTTTCTCTCCATATCTTCTTTGATCATTCTTGATTCTTCTTGTTCCATCTTCAGCTCCTCAATAGCTCTGCAGAACTCTCTGTTCAATTTCTCTGATGCCTTTAGCCTTTTTTCCATTTCAAACAGCTCTGCTTCTTTCTTCTTAACAAGATTTTCTGAGTTTTCAATTTGATGACTTAAATGGAAATTTGTGTCTTTGGCTTCCAGCATCTCTTTGTCCATTCTCTCAATTGACTTGTTCAGATAAACATTCTCTGCTTCTGTCGACTCGAACTTTTTCCTCAACAAGCCAAGTTCCTGCTTAAGATCATATTTCACACGGCTAACATTGCTGAGACATTCATAAAGTTCTTTTTTTTCGGTGACTTTCTCAGAGACAGACATCTCATAGACCAAACTCAGGTTGCTTAGAGCTAGTATCTCATGAAGCATAGCATTATTCTCATCTTCAGCAGCAGACATTGCATCTTTGAGGTCCAAAACACTCTTAAGCAATAACCTTTTCTCTTCAAGCAACTTACTATTTTCTTCCCGAAGCACTTGATTTGCTCTCTGTGAGTCTATCAACTCCACATGCTGAGCTGCCAGCTTGGTCTTCAGTATATTCTCTTTTTCTTCTCCATTGGCTACTTCAGACCTTAGTTGCTTGTTCATCTCCTGAAGTTCAACATTGTCTTTCTGCAGAATAGTATTCTGTTCTCTCACATTCTCGAGCTCTTGATTCAGCATCTTATTGTCTGATGCCAATTTCTCTCCCTCAGATTGATGCTGACTGAGTGAAGTTTTGAGGACAGAATTCTCTACAAGCAGCTGCTGTTTCTCCTCTTGGCTTCTCACAATAGAACTTTTCAAGCCCTCAATATTGTCCAAAATATGCAATATTGGTATTTCCCCTTGCTTGTTCCCTTTGTCAAGCCCACAATCTGGATCAATCTGAAGAGCCCCACAAACTTGATGAATACACATTTTGAACTTTCTAATTTCATGTAACAAGAACTCTACCTCCATCAGTTGCATAAGATTTTCACTCTCCAACTCTGAGATGACTTTGTCAGAAAACTTGGATGCCTCAATATGCTTTTCACATTCAATTAATAAGGCCAAGTTGTTCTGCTCCAAATCTTCTATAGAACTTTGCAAAATGAACATCTCCACCTGAGCATTAACAGCTTTGTCAAGTTCTTCTTCAAATTGTATCTTCCCCAGTCGCTGCTCTTCTTGTAGTACATGAACAAGATTCTCCAGTTTTGCCAGCCGAGCATCACTTGATTGTTTTTGAATAGTGTGAGTTTCTTTTTGCACCAAAATTGAAGCACGGAGTTCTTCTATTTGATTGTCAGTTTTTTCTTTGTCCTTCTCCACATCAGAATACTTCTCTTCCAAATCTGAGAACCTCTTTTCCAGGTTACCTAGTCCTGCTTCAACACTCTCCAACTGAGATACTAGAACCCTTCTTTCAGTTAGAAGATTGTTCTTGTCATCAGTTAGCAACTTGCACAATTTTTCCAAGTGAGTTGATTTAGCCTTTGTACCTTCCAGTTCAATCTTTGCATCTGAAAGTGACTTCTCCAACAAGGTATTCATCTCCAGTTGCTTCTTCATACTTTCCTGGATAATTTGCAAGTGTGAAAGAAGAGTTGATTTCTCAGCAACAAGAATGGATTTCTCTTCCTGTAGAACTTCGCTGGACTCTTGACATTTCTTAGCTGTTTCCCTTAATCCATCTAACTCATTATGCAATCTATACATGGAAAATTCCATAGAGGCATTTTCTATCAAAAGTTCATCCATATCCCTTGACTTTTCTCGAAGAGCTTCCTTCTCATTGCGTTCTATTTGACAGAGATCCTTGAGCTTTGAGTTCTCTCTTTGTAAATCCTTCACTGATTCTGCAAAACATATAGGATTCAAACCTAAAGTCTGTAGTTGTTCCAGCAATGCCTGATATCTACTATTAAGCTCCAGAACATCTTCTTTTATTTGATGAGTTTCCTGCTGTAGATGATTGCTTTCCTCAGCATTGATAGCAAACTCTTTTTCGAGTTTCTCATTGATCGCCTTCAATTTAGAGATTTCTGTTTGTTGTTTTTTTATTGACATAGAGGAAGATAAGTTAAGTTCATGCAGAGTTCTGTTTACTTCTGCAATGCCTGCCATCTCTTCCTTATAATCTTGTTTGGAAACCTCCAAGTCCTTCAACAGCTGAAGCCCATATTTTAGCTCCGAAGCAAGATTCCTTTGCTCCTGTTGTGATTGAGAGTGTAACTTCTGCAGAATCTGTAGAATGGATTCAATTTGAAGAAAGTTAGAATGCTCTTCATGCATCAGAGCCTGCAGCCTCTCTATCTCAGCATGCTTGTCTAACAGCTCTTGATCTTTTGCAGCTATCTTCTGAACTAGATCTTCAGCCTCTAACTGAAGCGATTGGTTTGATTTCTCCAACAGATCACAATGCTTTTCAGCATTCTTAAGCTTTTCAGCCCCTTCCAAGATTTCTCTATTTAGTTGTTCAGAATTTTTTTGGGCATGCAACATTTCCCTCTCCAGTTTAGATATTTTCTCCAAGCACTGCTGGTAAAGTACAGCTAGAGATTCTTTCTCTTCCTTCAGTTCAGCAAGACTTTTCCTCAGAGCTCTAACTTCCAGTTCTGCCTTTTCAAGTTGCCCGTTTACCGTCCTGGAATCCTCCTCAGCAAGGGTAATATTTGCCTCCAAATCTGATATCTTTTCAAGACACTGCTTGTATTGAAGAAGACCAGCATCCTTCTCAGCTTCCACTCTGCTAAGTTCATGCTTCAGATGTTCAGCATTGCTTTCTGCCTTAACAGCTCTCGCATCAAGTCCCTCCACTTGCGACTTGGCCAGAGATAACATAGCCTCCAAGTTAGCTATACTTTGTAGACACTGGTTGTACTGAACAAGTCCTGCATCCTTGTCAGCTTCTAGCTCTGCTAAGGCTTCCTTCAATATTTTTATTTCAATTTCAGCTTTACTTGCTCTCTCATCAAGGTCTCCAGCATCTTTTTGTGCCTTGCTAAGATCACTTTCCATTTGAGATAGCTTCTCCAAACTCTTCTGGTACTGAAGGAAGACAGCATGCTTATCAGACAGTATTTTGGCCAGGGCATTCCTTAGGATTTGAGCTTCAGGTTCTGCACTCCCGTCATGATTCTTTGTGGACAAATCAAGGATTGAAGAAAGTCCATCTGCTTCTTTCTGCAGTTCAGCATCAGGGCCTGAAGAATCATCAGTTAACATGTAACGTGCTTCATCAGGAAATGCTTCTGCCATGGTTTTATGGGCATGGCGTAGCTCCACTGTTGCATGATCATATCTCTCTGCTAATGCACGGTATGCCCGGTAGAACTCCTCAACTAATTTCATGATTTCTGGGCGCTTCTTATAATACATTTCTGCCCGCCTTGCAAATGTATCTGCATCCACTTCCAGGAGCTTGATCATTGCTTTGACTTTTGCATCCATGTCTGCATAAAAAATAACATGTTAAGGACCATATTCACAAATCACAATAAATGGATCCTACCAATTCTAAGTTTAAATATCCACTCCACTCCACCATCAATTTATTGTGATGAACTAATCATGGTTCACACTTTTTTTTAGAAAACAGATGATTTCTAATAGACATTATGAGTTATGACAGAATGAAAAAGAAATTTGAAGTTCAGCATAAAAAATAAGATCAAGTTGGACATTGGCATTATGTTCTGATTCTTAGTGCTTCCTATTACTATCTTGTTACTCCTAGCTAATTTGTTTTCATGAAATTGGTTACAATGAAATTTTGCTTATTGTGGATATTATTTAGCTTCATCTAAAATGCAGAACTGTTTCTATCAGCTTAGTATGGTTGTTTGCCAGAAAATTCAATGCAAAATTGCAAAGCAGATAGCATAATAACTCAAAATCTGTAATCCATCTATTCTAATTCTGCTAGCACGGTATTGAATTGAATCTTTAAGATATAGAGGAAAAGGACACACCTGTGAGGTTTTCCTGAAGCCATTTTGAATTCTTTGGGCTAATGTGGCTATCCCACAGCCAAGAATATAAGCGCCTTGACTCAGAATGTGTCAAGGTTGCCATAGCTATGCTGAAGAACAACAGTACAGTTGGTTTTACTTTCGCAAAAGCCTGGTATTGAGTATTGTCCTACTCCAAGCCATTTTAGACCAGTTTCTTTATTTACTGTTACCTATCATCAAATAAATGGAAATATGTGACTATAGTATAAACAGATTTGATAAGAAAGAAAGAAAGCTTTTTAGCATTGATTTTGTATTACCTTCCAATTGGAACTGGTTTTCTCAGGTGTTCCCACAATTTGATACAAAGGGGCAACTGTCAGAAGGAAATGAACCAGATCAAGCTAGGGGGCAAAAAAAGGAAAGTTATGTCAGACAAGTACTGAACAAGATTACAGTACCAAATATCAAATATGCAACAGAAGGTTCCATGCTTCATGATGATGCATTTTATCAGATGAACAACTCCAAATGCAATAAGCCAATAACCGGGCTTCATTATATAATATCTATGGACAAGAACTAAATCTTAGCTGCTACATGTGTAGAATTGCTAACTTATCTGAAGCAGTTATGCAGAATGATTATTAACCATGAAATGTTAAAGCAGGCAAAGAGAAGAAAATTAAAGGCAGTGATCATGAGGCCAAAAGAAAAAAAAAATTAACGAAAAAGCTGAGATCAAGCAATAATACTCACCAAGTGAATGAAGGAACTTTGTGTCTACCACTTATCAAGAACAACAACTTCTAGCTGCAAAACTAATAATCATCAAACTGATCAAATGGGTATGAAGGTAAGCATGAAAAGCATCAAGCTTTGAAGTTGTTAGGATCAAAGACAGCAGCCCAGAATTATGGAATCTGGAAATGGGATTCCCTTGAGCAGCTGAAAATATTCCACGTTACTACCCCATTTCCATTTCCTGTGAGCACACACAAAAAATGGAAAAATAAAAATGTTCTCTTTTCTTTTTCTTCCTCTCTCACTAGTGTTTATGAAATAGGTTATTTGTCAATATATTCTTGCGTGTGTCGGCTGTGACGCACGAGCTGTAAAAGGGACAACAGACAGAGACCCACAAAGAAGAAGAAGAGAAAAAAAATAATTTTCATGAGTAGTTGAGGTTTTTTATGCTAATCTCTTGTTTATTGCCATAATACTAATAATAATTGCGTTTACTGTTATAGTAACATTGAAGGAAGAGAAAGCGTGGAAATGCAACCGTCATTAACGGGATCCAAAGCTATGATTATGTCTTAATTACCTTGATTATTAATTAACAGCAATATTGTAACAACGGTCATGTTCTTCTGGTTTTTGTATGCGGTTTTCAATAGTTAGCTTGAAAGTAAAAAGTATGAAGTGTTGTTACCCTATTTGGAGAATGAAAGAGAATTGCCAAACCTTCATACGAAGTTGTCATTTAAATTAGTTAGATTATATTTTGGTGAAACATATCAATTCATCTAAAGATGATTAGCAAGTAACTTCACATGAACTCAACTACATTTGAATATCCACCTTACTGGCCACTTGGCAATTTCTCACTTGTGTATGCATGAGTGTATCTATGATACCGATCTATATATATATAACTAAATTACATTTTCATTAGGAAAGGATAATAAACGGTTAGGAGAAAATGTTTTGAAAGCATATAGAGTGATTACTGTAAAGTCTAGAAGCAGCAATGGTCGGTTTCATCTGCTTCTTCCTTTTTTGACTGACAAAACCGACAATTCAATCCTGGTGGTGATGGAATGGAATAGGTATTAGAAGAAAGTAGGATACCATTATAATTATCAAAATATCAATTTTTGACAATATAATGGTTGGCATGCAAATAGAATGGCACTTTTATAATTACAATTTACAAATAATTGGACAGATGAGATGCTAAAGCCAAAAGCAGTGGCAGAGATGGTTTGTCTTTTGTAGTTTTTTTGTAAAGTACAATGCATTAAACAAAATTACATATGCCTAATATATGTCTTAAAATAAGCACTGCAGAAAATACTAGTTGTACATTGTAGGATAGAAGGAAGTACATCTCTTATTGGGCATGATTAGCGCTAGATTCTGGACTTGTGGGATACAGCAGCTATAAGAATTGGTCACGCATGCATGCATCATAGTCAAACATGTTTGGTTAGCAAGTAGTGTGTGTCCCACCTTTTAATTATTCATAAACACAGTATCAAAAATTAATTTATCAGGTAATTAGGTTTGGTAGATAGATGAAAACCATAAAATAAACTAAAATATATAGGTTTGCCTAATTAATTTATCAGTTACTTAGATTAATTAAAATGATATAGTAGCTTATTATTAAGCTGGTTTGACGATGTTGACTTTTTGACCCACAGATCAGGATAATAATGAAGTATGATTGAGTGATAAAGCTGGCATTGAATCCAAGTAAGAAGGGGAATATAGATTATGAGGATGAGTAATGACAATCACATGGCTTAATTGAGAATTAAAAATGGTATCCACAAGCTAAGGCAGGCAATGATATAACTTTAAGCACACTGCTGTAATCTTCTTGCCTTGTTTAGCATACAAGGTACTATTCTCATCTACTTGATGTTACACCCTAACCAAGTTTCCATGCTTTTAACACACCGTAACCGTATTCACTATTCAGGATCTTCATCTTACTCCATTTATTTCATTTCGGACCCTCAACTAATTAGCCTTATATTATTATTTTGATTTTAATTTCTCTTAATTCTCATTTTTTTCTCCTACAAACAGCAAAACCCTCACCACCATTCACCAACCACATTCATTCACAAGCCCAACTACAACGTGTCTTTGAAATCTAGGAATGAAGAAGTAGGAAATAGGAACCCCATTGTGGACAAGGCACTCCATATTGGTCCCATCCTTATATAGTCATACTCATGTCACAAAAGATCAGGAATCAGATACTGTGTTTTTCTTTCTTTTTCTTTTGCCTTAGAATGTGGCTTTTCAAGCTCAAGCATTACCCAAAAAGAAAAGTTTTTCAAGCTCAAGCAAAAACTGTTTGGTATTGGGTTTGGAAAGAATAATGTCAAATTATTTGGTAACCTAATCATAACCTGCTCTGCTGTAAGCCTGTAATAAGAGAGAAAGTAACACTAACATTAAGAACATTAAGAAAAAAGTGAATAACCAACCCGACCCCTAATAATTATTTTTGGGGACTACGAGGTCCTTGATAAAAAAACACACTCTTTCTGGCCCCTATTTTTTATTTGTAAACTTCCCAGTCTCTAATTTTTTATCTCGTGAGACATTTTAGCCCCTCATGATATAATAAAATAGGGGTTAGAAAGTCTCGTAAATGAAATATCAATGGCCGGTAAGGATGTGTTTTTTTTCAGGGCTCGTTGTCTTTCGATGTAATTGTCAGGGTCTCGTTAGTATTTTTCTCTTAAGAAAAGAAAAGGGACACATCATTTCTTATTTTTTTCACCACCATCCACAAGCACCAACACTGAACGCCTAATAATAATAATAAAAATTGTACTTAGATATAAATATTACATTGAAGTTGTTCTTGATAATCCTGTATTAAGAGACAATTTAGTGTGGGTAATGGAAGAAGGAAGACATTGATGCTTGAATCTATGCATCTCACAAGATCGTGTTCTTGATGATGTGGTCAAATAGGAAAGAGCCTCCATTATTGTCACAGGCTAATTAAATAAGTAATAATGTTAGTTGGGAACAATCTTTCGACTATCATTCACACCTTATTATATTTTTACTTTGAAAAATGCATAACAATATAATTAATGATTGTATGTAAGCAACTCCTGCTAGTTCCATTAGTCTAATTTATCCTAAAAAGTTTGTAGCATTATTTTTTTTTTTTTGGGGTAGAGGGGTTGTCACTTGTCAGCGTCTATTATTTAAGTATGAATTATTAAAGCTTGCGTACACATACACTGAAGGGAAGGAATCAAATCTCACAGAGCGGAGATAAAGAAGAACCAACAAAACAAATTTTCCTTGAGCTTTGGGTTATTATTTAGTATAATTGATATGATTTAATAGGGTGGCACTTCGCTTCAATTAAGCAGATCCAAATCTGAAGGAGAATGATCAAAAGGACCACAGCACCAGAAAATGGGTTCCGTCTACATACTTGATTAAGACCAATCAAGGATGCCGACAAAAACTTCTGTTTTCATATACACCAATGAATCATGAAAAGAAAAAGGTAAATACTCTGACTTCATGTGAAATTGCTTGCTAAAATATAATCTAACGATTTCAAATGACAACTTCACATGAAGTTAAATGCATGTGAGTTAACACCAAAGAAAAATGTTAAATCCCATACTCAACTAAAACTTTCGTTCATATTAAAAGATGTTGAAATTTATGATTCTGACCAATAAAAATAAGGTAGAATTACTAATCTTGATTCATAAATAAGTGGGGTTTAATATAGAGACTATGTATAGTAAATGTTAATATGAAAAATTCACTCTGTTTTCTTTATTTTTGTTTTAATTCTTTTCTTAATGGTGAATAAAGAAGAAATGGATGAATTCATGTTTTTTTTTTTTCTTCATAAAAACCAACTTCCATCGAATTGGTTATTTTTCAAATAGTTACATAATAACTCTCTTTAGCTTAAAAAAAAAACAAAAAAAAAAAACTCTCTTTAATATTCTCTTTGATTTTATTAAACCAATAATATTGAACACATTTTAAGATAAACCCCTCACTTGTGTCAAAATATGATTTTTTTTCCCAACATGTGATGTCCAGTTAAATTTTCTTCTTTTCATAAACCATGAATGAAGGAGCCTATTGGCCCAATATATGAATTTTGATGATGTTTACTCGGCTGGAAATGTTGTTACATTTGAACCCAATTGCAACAAAACGCCCATTCATTCTCTTTGGGAACAAAATTTCTTAGTCCCAAAAAAATCTCTTAAAAGGTTGGGTTGCAGGGGAGACGGTTGAAGGCCAAGCATGGCCCATTTCCCAAAAAAAAAGGCAATGCCGCATGGGCTGGGGATGTCCGGGACTGGTGGATATGATCGGGTTCGGATGTTGTTTCGTCGGATCCTTCTGTTGGGCTGTGCGGCTGTGCCCTGGAACCCAAAAAAAAAAAAACCGGTGTCCTGAGACCTGAGTAGCTTGATGGTAATGTACTAATGTGAGCGCCGTGGTAACATTAGCATTGAGAGAGAAAAGAGCATGACAGACAGACCTTAGTTTAGTGATCATACTCTATACGAAAATTAAGCTTTATGTCGCGAAAAGTATGGTACATCGTATTCTACCACTTTTTAGTAATTGATCTTTATTAATTTTAATTATGAAATCAATTAAGATCAACACTTAAAAATGCTAAAATATGGGTATGTCGATATAATCTTCTCTATTCTATATATTTATGCCTTACATCACGTGTATTCGATATCAAAATTTAGTTGAAATCAACTGATGGATAAGAACCTATAGTGTTAAGTGTGTGGACGTATAATGTGCCTAAATTTGTGATATAATGCTTAAAATTTGAGGCTATTCAATTCATCTAAATTAAAAAAAAAATCTTAACTATAAAAGAAACTGGTAAATTTCTTAATTTGATACTCATACTTTAAAACATTTTATTGGTTCAATATAGTTGTCACTTCAATTTTATCATATTATTAAGTGTCTTTCATTCTTATTTCTAAATATCTTAGAAATGTGTTCACTTTCAAAATAATAATAATAGCAAAATAAATTCATTTCACCAATGCAATAAGCAAAGGTATGTTTCTCAAACAGAGAAACCACACTGTTTATTAAAATATTATAAAGTTTATAACCATTACTTGAATAAATGCTAACTAGTTGAAAGAACTAAATAATTAAGGAGAGAAAAAGAAACCTAAACTATACTTAAGCATAAGTAATACCTATTAGAATAAATCTAGGTGTCCAAACATCCATATATTCATCCATGAGTTACAGCAAAGAAAACAAGAGTTATTTTTATTGAGATAAATGCATGGATGCATGTACACCTAGATTTATATGTGGCACACTGCTAGGGATGATCATGATCAGTAAGAAAAGGAAAAGAAGGAATGGATTGTAATATCAGCTTTCTGCCACCTCTAGCAACCTGAGATGATGGTACCAAGTCACAGTTAGGAGAGGAGATCCTCTTCCCATTTGGAGATGAAGTTTTGATGCATGTCATGGGAGACCCATCGCTTCCTCTTAGGCCGACAGCATCTGACATTTCCTCCTCCAAAACAGCTTGGAAATGCTTAGGTTGCTGAGACAAAAGAGTGTTTGGTTTCCCAAGCTTCTGCTCGGCAACTGCTTTTTCACGCTCCTCCCTTTCTTCTTCTAGCTCAGCTTCTGCTCCCATAGAATTAGAACCTTTAACAATAAAACACTTAGTCAAAAACAGATATTGTTCAAGTTTGGTGATTCTGATGAGTATTTGATTTGCAAAAGAAGGGACAACTCACCATCCTTTCTACCAAATGTGTTCTTGCACCCTTCACATCTACAGTTTACCGAACATCCAACCCCGGCCTTAAAAAAAAACATAAGAAACTATCATTTGTAACTATTATTATAACTTAAACTTGGAGGCACTCATGATATATAGCAAGGATCAATGAATACCTGAAAGCATTCACAGTATTTCTTTAGGCAGACTGATTTCTTGCAGTTGCATCCTCTCTTGTGTCGTCCTGATGCTGGAGTTTTATTTGGATCATTCTGGAAAAGGGGAAATAGATAAATCAGTACATTTCAGAATGAGATTAAATTTCCACTGTTATAACAAAACAAAAAAGGTTAAAGTTTAATTTCTGACCCCAATTTCAGGTGAGCTTGTGACGACTTTAGGAGCAAAAGCAAGAGGGTTGCGAGACTCAATCTGCTTACGAGCTTCAAGAATGATATTTTGATAGATATGTTCGTTATTGCAATTCTGACAGGAGCAGTCGTCTTTGCAGTATTCACCTCTAGCAAAGCACTCGCAATATCTGATTTTGAAAAGAAAAAAACATAAGCAACACATTTCAATTTCAAAGACATGTCCCATTACAACTTATGCTGATTAATTTATTATTATCATTATATTTTATTTGATTTTAAAGTAGTTTTTCAACTTACAACTTCAAACACTTTGATTTCTTGCATTTGCAACCCTTGCAGCCCCCACTCTCACTGGCAGCATCAAACTTACGCCTGCAAATCCAACTTGGCATCATGCTAATGGTAAGGAACAGAGATAGAGATTATCAAACATAGATAAGCAATTCACAATCTCACTTGCCTTTTCTTTTTGGGGCTATTCTGATTGAAATCTTCACCAATGGTGGAATCAGATGAATCCAGTTCCATTGCCAGTGCACCTTGATGTTCATGGCTTGTAAAGAACTGCAAGGAAAAAGTGCAGCTCGGAAGACTAGGATGAATCCCACAAGACAACTTGTCATTATTTATGACTTTTTTGTCTAATTTTAGGGCTTCAAATGCTTCCAAATGGAAACCAATTCCAGGCAAAATGCATTTCTCTGAACTACTGTTGCATTTTGCAGGAACAAGTTGCTTTTCATTAGCCAGACTCTCCTCATCAGAATGTGTCACGAAACCGGGCAAACTGGCCTTCTCAAAGTTTAGATGTCTCCTCCGCGTACCACAGTTTATCGCAGAAACAAACTTCAAAAAAAAAAAAAAAACGAGCACAGACAAGCATAAGTAATTTATTTTTGCAATGATATACCTACAACTAAGAAATTGATTAAAATCCAATATTTTACTAGAATTATAATTTATAAATACAATGTGCACTGAAAGTATAATATTCATAATTCGTCACAACATTAACATTAACTGAATTAACTTGTCTACCTTAGTGTATGGTTTCTGCTCTGTATTGACAGGATGATCATCTTTCAGACCATACTGAAGAGTCATAGAATGGTCTACTGATTTTGAAGTTGTGTCATTTGGGGAACCGAAAATGATCTCAGTGTCTTCAGGCACTGAATCATCCCAGTGTCTCCACCCTTTAAGGTCTGATTCTTGCATCTTTGAATCAAACTGAAAAAACCCCTGATTAAGCAATTCCCTGTCATTTGGATCAATTCTGCAACTTTCCTGAAAGTAGGCAAAATTTGTTGTTGCCTCACCATGCAATCCCAGAAGAGAGTTGGTCTTATGAGCAGGATCATAGCCAGGGTTACCACAGTTATTATATTTCAAGGCTTGTGGTATCTCAGCTGAGAACTCTGTGTGCTGACCATGTAGAGGAACCAAACGATCTACTGCAGAAACTCTTACAATAGGACTTTCCTGAGATTCAGTCAAGTTATGATATGAATGAATTGAATCTGCAATAGCCTCTTCATTTGTCTGAAATTTATTTACATCTTCAGGCCTTGATGTAGTAACAGGGTTATGGCTAGAGATGTAAATAATAAGTGATAATCAGAAACGGTTCGTTCATAAAGTTATAAGTAAATAAAAAATGATGAAACAAGAAAGTGAGAAAATCATTTGAACATCACCTCCTGAGGAATTTTGGTTCCTTGTAACAGTTGACATGGGGTGAATTAAATACACGCGGAGGGGATGGAAAGACGGCTGAGCTAAATATTTGACTAATCTGAGCAGACTTCACGGGCTTTATAGGCGATAAAGCGTTGGCAAAGATGAAAAAAGGTGAATCCTGCAGAGAGAGAAAAGAGAAGAAACATAGTAGATTAATTTGAAGTATTAATTCATGTGAAAAATATATAATCTATGAATATAAGGCTAGGAACAAATACAGAAAACGACAATGTACTTTACAAATACAGATATACATATCAGCGAGGGATTGCTCATTCAGCATCATGATTATGGGAAAAGATAATTGACCTACCCGAGGAATTACCATTGACTTCAAAACAGAATATACTAAATAATAAAAGATGGCTTAAAATAGAAATTGAAAATTGAAAGCATCGTATGACCTCTTAACATTTTTTAGGGTAAATTTATTTTTCAGGGTTCCTAGGGTACCTTACCTGAATAAAAAATTAAAGGGGCTGTCTGATATTTTTCAGACTAATTTCTTTCTTTAACTTATTTTTCAAGCGTGAGAGAGAAGATATAAAAAGTAATTTTTCTGAAAATCAAAATCCATATAATGTACACTTTATAGTATGAAGCCGCAAAACCAAAAAAAAAACAAAAAAAAAACTTGAAGAGACGGATAATTAAGAAGAGAGACTACTGGAAACCGAAAGCAGAAGAAACTATTTAGAGGCCCTGCAAAAAGGAACGACGATGGTGAGAGAGAGAGAGCGTTTTGCGTGTAGGGCAAAAAAGGAAAGACATGCAGAGAAGGGAGAAGAGAAGGAGGAAGAGGGGAAGAGGAAGTAAAAGTAAAAGAAACCTCGGAAGGAGAGATGGAAGGGTTGGTCTCCGGAGTGTCCATCCCGATTATTGAGAATATCACAGAGACACAAGTGAAGAAACAGTGTGAGTGTCCCTTATAAGTGAGGTCAGAGGTGTACACAGTAGAATATCTATTTTTTTCTCTCTTTCAGTTGAGAAAATAGCGCTGGTTGTTATCTCTCTGTTATCCAGAGAGAGAATGTTTGAAGAAGCGGAAGGCGGGAGAAGAGGATTTATCATGTATCTACTTCCCGGGGACTACCTTCTACATCCCAATTCCACTTCTTCCCTTTTTTTTTTTTTTGGGTATTTCAGCGGGCCTAACCCAAAAGGTTATATTAAATAATAAGAAGAATTATAAAGCAGAAGATTATACTAATTATATTTTGTCACCAAAAAAAATACTAATACTAATTATATTTATAGAGGGTGAGTTTAAAAATGTAAAATTACTAAATTAGGTGGTAATTGGTATATACTAAAAAATTAGTATATATTTACGTTTTTACCGCTATGCATTTTAATTTGGGGCAAGCATTTATGATTTAATCATATTAATCTATCACTAAATGAAATAGTACTATATCTACAGTTACTTGTATCGCAAACTTCTTATTTTAATATTGTAATTAATTAATTAATTAATTGCTTCCGAGATTGAATGTGCTTTGCTGTGAATATATGTTATATAACACGTGATTAAAAATGACGAATGGGATAACACAGTGCTAGATATACCTTCTTATATGATACGGTAAGGTCATATAATGAGTGCCCAATAACTAATTGAACTAATGACCATTTTTTGTGGCTGGTGACAACAAACTATAATTTTTCTAGCAAACTTTTACTCTAAATTAAACCAAATACTATGGTATGTTAATGTTAGTATTAAATAAAAATTGTGAGCGAACGCACCAAGTTAGTTAGTATTTCAATCAGAATAATAGTATGTTTATTTTATATATTATATTTCCAAGGAGATTGCTATTAAGGTAACAATAATGCTACATGTACACTTCTTTTTAGAGTACATCTCTATGCAAGTCTCAAACGAACAGGTTTTTATATATACAACGAACAAGTTTTTATAGTTGACACGAACAAATTTTAAAACCTATTCGTTTACTTTTAAAAACCTGTTCGTTTTAGTAGTAATATTCTGTTCGTGCACGAACAGAAATCTATATATACAACGAACATGTTTTATAGTTGACACGAACATGTTAAAAATTTGTTCGTTTGCTTTTAAAAACTTGTTCGTTCTAATAGTAAAAATCTGTTCATTGGGACTTGAATAGAGGTGTACACCAAAAAGAGGTGTACACCAAGATTAATTGTTAAGGTAATTAGAAAAAATTATTTTTTAATTTCAACTGTTAGTAAAATATCCATTCACAAATGTGTGATGAAGTATTGGATTAGTTTGATAAAAATGTGTTGAATTTAGTTGGACCAATAGAAGAAAAAATAACTAACTCTTTTTTCTTTTTAAATTTCGCTGTAAACATCCAAAATTGTTTTCAGGGAGAGAAATCAAGATTGTTTAAAATTAATAAATTAGCCTTCTTTATTCATTTTATGCACTGAAAAAAATTATTAGATGTAATAATTTGAAATAATATAAAACAGAAAGATGACACTATCAATTATAATCACTTTATTTAAAAAAAATGTTGTTATAAAGAGAAGCAATTATAAACTCCATGGAGATAATTAGTTGATATAAATTGTTTTGTTTTAAATAATAAAATAAAATTGTGAAAGCATTAGCAAAACGGTTTATAATAATGCGGGCAGAGTCCTTAAGTTAGTTAGGATAAAAGTAAAGATGGCATTAAGAGTTGGCGGGAGGCAAATTTGAAAAAGGTTTTTGTGATATTGTCTTATGCTACAGCGGCAAGGGGGAATTAACAGCACAATAGTGCAATACCACACCACACGCACTTTAACGCATCCAATTTTAGTACCACGTTGGCTGGGCCGCTCACATCAATCCTTCTTTCTTGTCTTTTCTTTTCCCTAAACCATATGCTAAACTAACTGATAATCTTAATTTTCATGGGACAATTTTATTAGAGTAATGTTATGGAATCAATATTAGAGAATTAATAAAGAGTTAATTAATGTAATTAGAAAAATAATAGATGATAAAAGAGAGAGAAAAAAAAAAAAGAAAAAGTCTATTAATCATTTATTGGCTAATAAATTATGAACTCTTTAAACTTTTTCATTCTATTATGAAGAGCTAATTATGTATATAGAATAAAAAGTATGTGTAGTTTTACTTTAAAATTTAATAAAAATAAAAATAAAATCTTTGATATGATAAATCTTAATTATCATTCAAATAAAATTTTTATCTCTTTATTATTTATCATCTTCAATATGCACTATTTTCATCTCCTATGGGTCCCACCTCTATAAATGACTTCCATGCATCAAAAGTAAAAGCCCTCAACTTTTGCTAATTCTAATATTTTCACATTTTCTTGTTCATTATATAATGCTTTCATAATGCTAAAAGCTTATGAGTCAAAATGTCAAATTAAATACTAATATCACTTTTACAGGTAAGTTTTATACTTTATTTTTTGGATAATCTTATATTGTTCCTTATGTTTATGAAAACTTTTAAAAATATTTCTAATATTTAATTTAATTTAATTTTACTTCAAATATTTTTTATTGATTTCAATTATACCTTTAATCGAAGTTTTTGTATACGAGAAATTAAACAATTAAAAATATAATTAAAATTAATAAAAATATTAATAATAAAATTAAATTAAATTAAATATTAAAAATATTTTTAAAACTTAGAGAAATAAACAATCATTTACCCAATCTTTTAACCAAAGTCTAAAAGCACTGGTCAAAATTTTTGAAGCCTATGTTTTTGCCCCTAAATTGAAAGATAGATAGCAAATGCCTAACAATAGTGTGTGTATACACAAATTGTATATATAGGCTATACGTTGATTTTTACAGTTATATATTACTAGTAATAGTAAAGTATTAATAACGAATGTGTGAGGTTAATTATTATAATAAATACCTTATTATTTAATCAAGAGGTTGTCCCAGTTTTTAATAGTCTCTAAAATTCTATTGACGGCAATAAATCTTTGGAGAAACTTGTCTTGTTTTCACCATTTCATGATGGATGTAGATTTGCTTGCTTTCATGGACTATAAATACTGTGTTGTTTATGGAGAAGAATGGTGTCTTCATGCTCTATAAGCTTCTCATGACATTCTGATCAGGATTGTAGTAGTTGTATATTTTGATTCTATTTGTATGAACTCGGTACTTTTTTTTTTTACTTTGGACTTTATATTTTATTTAAAAAATATTATGGGAGTAAATTATATTATTGTAATTAATTTACATATAATGATTAAGTTTTTTGTTTTAAATAAAACTCGAATTCGAGCTATCTTATCATGGAAAAGGATAATTTTATATAAGTTACATTTTAATGAATAAGTTGATTAATTAATTTTAAGGGAATTGTTAGATAAGTTCAATAATAATAGTAGTAGGAATAGGAGTAGGAATAGTTTTGATTGAAATTGAATGAGGGGGGAGTATAGGACACGTGTATGGGGTGGTGATGGTGTGATAATCATCATTACTCATAAAATCCAACTACATTTATGTGGGTAGAGGCGCAAAATTAAGAGGATCATGATGTGTGCGTCTACCTTATCCTTCACTTCCCAAATTCCACCGTTCACTCTTTTCCAAAGATTGGATGCCATCCCAACACCAAGAGCTCGAGGTCCCCTGGTCCCCTTTACCTGGGCATGCATGTGGTCCCTGATCATGAGCCGCATAAATAAACAACAGAGTATGTATGTGTTGGTCACGTGATTTATCCCTCAACCCATTAATACCAGAACTAGTTAATAGAACTATTGGAAGCCTTAGACTCTCAACAAATTTATAAATGGACGACCGCATTATTATATATATATATTGAACTTCCTAGTTTAATTTGTGATATTCGATCCATTATTTGGAGGAATGAATATTATTAAGCCAAGCATTTTGTATAGGGAGCGTTTTTTGAGCGCTACTTTTGATGATAAGCAGTAAGCTAGGGAAACATAACAGAAATATATATACATACACTACTGTATAAAAGTTGATGGTTGGTGAATTGGTTTAATTTTTAATTTATTCGGGGGTGCTGTTTGATAAATGAATATGAGCAAGATATAGGACAAAAGTTGTTAAAAATTATAAATAGATGAAAAACAGAAAAAAGAAGAACAAAATGTACAGCGTATGTTTATGACTCCATTGTTAGTTATTACTTATTAGTTACTGACTGACATAGTCATACAGAGTACAGACAGTAGACAGTAGACAGCACACTGCACAGTGATCAATTGTATTGTATTGGTGGTGACAGCAGGCGGAATATAATACCATCAATTCCGAACCCACTCCAAGACGGATTCGCCTCCTTTAGTAATTTATTCAATGGGGGTGGTTGATATATAATAATGCAATAATCAAGGTCTAAATTGATTTTTGACTCTTTCGGTTACTTTAATTTTGTTTTGGCTTAAATAATACATGTACTAAATACGTACGTTCATGAAGCTACGTCACCCTTAGACTCTTTGAAAAATTTTCCTAAATAAAATATTAAAAATTTTTATTTCCTGAAATAAACAAAAAAGGTTTTATTTACATGTATTTAATTTTTTTTTGGATTTTCAAGCAAGTTCGCTGTAAGATCCGACGATTTTGGTGAAAGCACGAAGGTTTTTAGCATCTTACGGCGAACTTGCTTAAAAATCTAAAAAAAAAATTGAATTTATATAAATAAAGCTTTTTTTTATTTATTTCAAAAAATAAAAATTTTAAATATTTTATTTAAGAAAATTTTCCGAACATGTTTTCAAATCAATAAGATTAAAGGAGTACGTGATTAGCTAATAATAAGTATTAATCTCATTAGTCTCATATATATCAAATATACTCATCATTTTTTACCCAATATTATTATTTTTTAATATACCATGGATTATTGTACATGTATACACATACGACGCGCGCATCTAAGTATGAAAAACTAATCTCTTGTTAAAAAGACTGTATTTTTATTCAATTTTATTTTGAAAAAGTATTAGTAATTAATAAAAAAAACATTTAACAATTCGTCAATTTTATATTTTTTTAGAAATTAAACATCTAAAATAAAAAATAAAATATTAATTGATTGAATTTTTATTGCTCATCTAACCCCTAGAAAAAAGTGGGACTATTTCCTATTAAAGAAAAAAAAAACTACTATACTATCTATAATTTTTTTTTTGGCCTAATTGGCGATACTCACATAAAAGAAAGGGAAGAGAAGAGAAGATTACTGGTGGAGGAAGATTCCTCATTATCTAGCTGGCTGTTAGTAAAATTTTTATTTGGATCAATAATTAAAGTTTAGCACGTTTCACCTAGCCAAATCTCTAACTAGCTAGTTATGAATCTATTTAAAAATAAAATGTAATGACGGTTCCATCCAATGTATAGCACAAAATATATATAATAAAACTTGTAAATGCCCTGTAGCGGCAATTATTTTATACATGATAACAATAATAAGAAACATGTTCAGGAAAAAATAAAAATTAGCCAAACTAAATGGCCATCATCATTTTAGTTTGCATTTTGAATTAGTACGGAAAGAAAAAGTCTTAATAAATAATATTTATTTTGACAATACTAGCTAACATAAATTTTTCCATCCTCTCTCTCCAGTTTTTACATAATTTTTTCTTCTTCTTGGATCTTTGTTGGCCACCGATCATTAATTCATTAATTACGTAGTATTGTTGTTATTGAAATAATGAATAGTATTATATATAATAAATAACAATGGTAGATAATTAATAAAAATTTAGCTAATAACTTAAATTGAATGTTTTATTTATTTAGGCTTCAGATGTTCTATTTTTATTTATTGATTTGTTAATTAGAAAAATATTAGTTATCTATATTTTTCCAATAATAAATATATAATTATAGATATTGTATACATTAAATTATAAAAAATTTAGTTAAATAAAATAACTTAAAATTGTTATTTTATTTTCTAATATTAATGTAACATAATATTATATGTAATAAGAATATAATTTATAGATATTATATCCTATTTCTCTAACATTATCTAAATTATAGACTATTATTTCTCTAATTTTAATATTTTCTGAGAATGAGATGTAATTTAAATGACATTTGTTCCATTTTCTAATAGAAATCTTAAGATCGAGTTTCTCTCTTAATATATTTTTGGTAAAAAAAATTTAGTATTTTCTCATGATTACATTGTTTGTTTTCTCTTGGCTTAGGCCCGTCAGTTTTTTCTAAAAGAAAATATCTAGTATTGCTATATATTTACAATAAACAAAAGTACAGTAGTGAGGCAAAGATGAAGAGAAGGAAAGCTGCATGCATTTTAGTTCCGATACTCAATCATAATCTTCTGAAAGAGTTACGTTGAAGCGGGCTAACATTAGTGGATTATTACATTTTATTTACAAGCTCGATCGGATCGAAAATAATAACAAAGGAGAATGATAATATTAATATATGACAAACAAAGATTAATAATTAATAAATATCCTTCATCATTGCATGTTGAAGATGGAAGTGCATGAATTGATAATGCATGCATGCATGTGGAAACCAAATCAACGCAGGGTTGGATCAACACCCACGGTCTTCAATGTCTCAGCTTCTCGACGAGGACTGCACAAATCATCAAATTAGGTTAATAATAATGTAATGCAATGCAATTGTGAAATTATTGAATTGAATTGAAGTACTAACGTGGTGAATGGGATAAGGCGAGTGGTCTTGTTATATTGAATGAGAGCGACCTTCCTCGAGAAGGAGCCATTGAAGAACTTGACGGCGCAGTTGAGGGTGCGGTCAGGGTCAGACACTTCAGGCATTGTTTCCCTTCTGTGTTTGTTCACGTGAACCGTTGGAGACCGCACAAGCTGTTGAAAACCAGTGTGGCATGCAAATGTCAATGTCAAAGCCATAACTCCCCCAAGGCAATACATCGGTATAGGTATTAAATCAAACTTTAAACTCCAACGACCGCCATTATTCCCACTCCCATGGCTGCTTGTTAACGTTGCAAATGAACGCTTTATCATCAATGAACTCATTTTGTTTTCAAGTAAATCAAATCAAATCAGATGCGAATGAAATTATGAGTGAATGCGGATATATCCGATTATATAGCCTACACCAAGGCCATACAACTAACTAGCTTCCGGATTATTTTCCGATTTCAATTTATGGACTTGACCAAATTATTCAATTTACGGGCTTGACCAAATTACACCACGGCCATACAATTAACTAGCTAGCTCCAGACCCAATAACAATATATATATGTTGGGTTAACCCAAAATGAAACACTAGCTTCATGTCCAGACTAAGCCTAGGCAAATTTAATTATACAAATGAGCATAGTTTCGTGTCCATATAAAAAAAAGCATAATCGTTTAACAAAAAAAACATAATCACCGGAAAAAAAAAGCATAATTTCTAAGAAAAATAAAATTGATAACAAAAAAGCTATATTACAAAAAAAAGTTAAACATCTATCTTAATATCTATATCAATATCATTAATAGCAAAAAAAAACTATATCAATATCATCATCTGATCTATTTATAATATCTAAAAACAGAGAATAAACAATATAGGTCTTTATATATTTTCAACTTGAAAGTTTCTATTATTATACCAGGTAAGAAAAAACTACAACATGATATAATTTTTTGTATCTCCTATTATGTTTTCTATCTCTTTTGATGATCAAGAGCTTCCTTAGATTCCAAAAAATGTATTACAAAGAGAGTACTAACTCTTCATTAATAATTTTAATACCTAATAATTTAACTTAATGCGTTTAATGACTAACTGTAAACATTATTTTGTTATGCAATATTTTAATATATCTGTTGATACATGTATAGGTATGAGTTTAAAACACATTTAGAATAGTCTATAGAGAATAATCTAAAAAGTGGTTAGTTTACTATAAATAGTAGATAAAAATATGTAATGAAGCCTGCAAATTATGAATGAAATTGTTATTCCTTTCCTCTTATGAAATTCTTGAATTATCTCTTTCTCCCTCTTATTCTTCCCTAATTTTCCTCTAATTCTCAAATTCTCTTCTAATTTTTTTTCTAATTTCTACAATTCTAGCCTATAAGAGATCTTACTCCTATCATTTGGTGCTCTCGTTGAGAGTCGGAAAACTGGAAAGGGCTACCTATGGAGGGTTCTAACCGGCAAAAAAGGCCGAGTGAAGTGCCACTGAATGAAATGCCGTAGAGTGGAGTCGTCGGGTCACCGGCTCTTAAAATGTGATGCTATGTTACGAGTCTCACATCAGGAGGCCAATGCTTGAAAAAGAGCCTTATAAGACCTTGGGTCCTCCCACCATATGAGCTAACTTTTAGGGTGATAATTCTCCCAAGGTCTTGTTACTTGTAACATCTGTACACTCAGATATAATTTCTATACTTCTGAACATATTGCCTGTTATTTTATTATATATTCTAAACTTTAAAGAATTAAGATATAATTTTTTTTTAGTTTCATTGTCATTTATTTAGGGGAGATAATATTTTAGTTTAAAGTAATTTTGCATATTTTACATAAACATTTCTTAATTCTATCCATTTTAAGTATTTTGGATTTTTTATGTTACAATATTTTTATCCAAGATTTTTGGAAAAAAATAAATTATAAAAAAAATTACCAATCGAAATGAACGACTCACAGTTAAATTTATTGTAGTAATTAAAAATAATTGATCTAAAATAAATTGGTTCATTGAAATTTAACTTTAAATCTATGATCACCCATTGTGTGAATTTATATCTAGTTATAGAAAAAATAAAGCCCCGTTAATTGAAGCAAGCCGAACAGTCTACAGCAGAGTAAATAAAGAAAGCCAAACAAAGCTAAGTCTAATTATTAGACGGCATTATAATTAACTTTTTCTTTGAGTCAATCAATGGAGCATGTTGGATGACGGTTGCCGTTGACATACATACATATACATAGACCAAAAAGATTAGGAGAAGGGGAGCCGCATGCTTGTTCTGACACTCAATCATAATCCTTCCAAAGAGTTACGTTGAAGCGGGCTAACATTAGTGGATTATTACATTTTATTTACAGGCTTGGGATGGAAAATAATCTAATAATAATAATAGGAAGGTTACATTATGATCTTTTTAAATTTATTTTAACTATTTTTTAGTTATTAATATTGATAAATATAAATTAAAATATAATATTAAATAATAAATTAAAGTATAAAGAATTATTTATGTCTTAAAGTAATGACTAAAATAAATTAACTTGGATGATTATCTAGCCTTTGTTGACAATGCATGCACCAGTGCAGGGTTGGGTCAACACCCACGGTCTTCAATGTCTCAGCTTTTCGAGGACTGCACAAAAATAAAATTATGTTAATAATGTAATGTAATGTAATGCAATGCAATCGTGATATTAAATAAATAAGAAGAAATTGAATAGAAGTAGTACTAACGCGGTGAATATGTTAGGGCGAGAGGTATCATTGAGGGTGGTCTTGTTATCTTGAATGTGAGCAAACTTCCTCAAGAAGGAACCGTTGATGAACTTGTGGGCGCAGTTGAGGGTGCGATCGGGTCAGACACTTCAGGCATTGTTTCTGTTAAGCACAGATGTACCAAACAACGATCTAATGGACCTTAGTCGTGAGAGGGAATAAACAATGAAAATGAGAGAGAGAAAATGTTCCTTTCGAGGGGAAACACTCAGAAGAGTTCGAGAGCTGGATCCGAAGAAGGCGGTTGATGTGATGAAAAAATGGCACTGGAATCTCAGAATTAGGATTATGAGTATTCTAGAGCTAATATAGGAGATTAGGGTTAAGAAAATGCGTACCTTGAGGGGGTATTGCCCCATGCTTACATAATAGCGGGTGGTTAAGATTCGGATGTGATTTCTTCATGATCCCATCGAATTTTTCCTCTTCTGGCTTGATCCTCAACCTTTTTAGCTCGATTCTTGACTTATGGACCAAGTAAGTTGATTATTGTTTTAATGGTTTGGGCCTTATTGGGCCGGTCCGTAACATTGCCCCCACTCGGGAAATGATTGTGATCGATCATTCGATTTCCGAGTAGTTTTAATGAGTTTCCGACTGCTATTTGTACGGCGCCGGCTTTGTTATTTTCTTCCGGCTGCTTACGTGTAAGACTGTTTGTGGCATGTCGTTTTATTTTTCTTTTGTTGACGTGGCAGAAAGAGTGGTTACTTTTGCACGTTTTTCGAAAGAGAGAGTAGTGGGAGCGGTTTTCGAAATTCCAGTAACCATTCCATCATTAGTACTTGCCCATTTTTGGATTCTCGAAGCGTGTTGAATAAAGCTTGAGAATTAAAAATTGAAACTTTATCATTTCTGTTGAACTTCCTCCTTTCTCTCTTCTGAATACTCCTGATCTTCTCTTGAAGAAGAAAAAAGGAAGAAAAAAGGAAATCGTTCCACCTGCAGTTCCAGTAATTCTTACCACAGGTACTGTTCCTTTCATTGCATTTCTCCTTGTACTCTTGCGTTTTCGAGAATACGCCTTTCGTCTTCTGCTTCTGCATTTCTTCTTCTTCTCCACTTCACATTTTTCTCTGTTTTTCTCAAACTATACTCCCTGCATGGTATTGCAGGCCTTTATTTATTAAAAATCGGAAATGGGGAAGAAAAAGTCTTGCCAGGAGTTGAAGATCCCTCGCCCTCTAGACGCGGTTGAGACCCGCCTCTACGGCTGGGTTGACGAGGCTGTGCTGACTCAACCGTCTGTGGTTGAGAGTGACTCGCTGCCTGAGTTCCGTCGCAACTATCCGTTGATGGAGGACTCAGGAGCGGAGGGAAATTACGTATTGGAGGCTGCTGGGCCGTCTGATCGCGTCCCCTTCCGAGCGGGTGAGGAGGGTCCCCACTTCCTGTGGGTATATCAGGAATTATTTACCCGTCAGAGGATGCGGCTCTCGTTCTCAGACTTTCAGAGGGACGTGATGACTCGCTGTCGCGTTGCCGTCAGCCAACTGCATTTGAATGGGTGGGGCTTTATTCTCGCCTTCGAGGAAGTGTGTTTACACTATGGTTTCCGCCCCACCATCAGACTTTTCTTCTACATATACGATGTTCATTTTCCTCCGGGTGGTTATGGGTACATCTCCTTCCGGGCAAGCCAAGGCCATTAGCTATTTGATTCTTATGAGGACTCAATCCAAGAATTCAAATGGCACTACTTTAAGGTTTTGGCTGCTTCCGGCAAGCGTGCCTTCTGGCTGGACCACGAGAATAAGCCTTTCTCTTGGGTCTATTGGAAGCCGGAGGTGAAGGACTTCACTGTGTATAACTTGGAGCCACCGGAGATGGCTGCCTTCAAGTTTCTTCTTTCTCTTCCGGGCGGTTTTCCGAAGAGGAACATGTTTACTTGTAGGTGGATTTTGGATGGCTCTGATGTCGAAGTTGGGAAATTCCTTGGTAAAGAATTGTTGTTGTTGCTTTATTTTTTCTTTTGTTATTTGTGTTGGTTGTTGCTAACTCTTGACTTGTTTTGGTCTTGCAGACTATTTGTTGGACGTCAAGATGAAGAAAACCAAGCTCGATGATTTGATGGCTAGGATGGCGGATTTGTCTAGGATGGGTCCCCGGGCGGTTCTTCCGACCGGTAGCCCTTCAGCCACTGCTATCGTTGCCGCGGCTAGGGGTGAGCAAAAAAACTGAATAAACTAAACTGAACTAAAACTGTTTTATAAAAATTGATTTTTTAAGTAAAATAACCAAATCGAAACCACAGTTCTTTTTATAGAAACCAGTTTATTTAAAACCAGTTTTTTATAGTTTGGTTTAGTTTAAAACAAAAAAAAAACTGATTCTCTTACAACCAAAAAGCCCAAAAACTAAAAAACCAATCCATTCAAAATCCCCAAATTGATTTCTTAATCTCAAAAACCCTAGCACTCCTCTTCAATGTTACCACCGCTTGCCGCCGTTGCCGTTGCCGTCGCGCGCCGTCACCGCCGTCTCGCGCTTCAAATTAAACATCTGAGTCTCCATGTTACTGATCTTCAACCTGTTCTGGAGCTCCATAACCGTCGTTCTTTCACGCTCTTGAAGAACTCTGATCACGTTCTTCCATGCGCTGCTGCTGCTACTGGAGACGCAACTCCTTACCTTGCTTCGTGATAATCATCTCTTGTTCGTGATAATCACGTTCTTCAGGTAACGCAGCTTCTTCCTTCTCTTTCACTCACTGTTCTGTGAATTTGTGAAAGCGTTATTTTCCTGAATTGGGTTTCTATGGTTGAATGGTTTGTGAAAGGCTTACATTACTAAAATAGCTTCTTATTCATGATATGGTTGTTGTTGTTTAATTCACTGTCTTAAACAGATTCTCTATCACTTAAATGCAGGCAGATTTCATAGAGGAACTTATTCGTGCCAGGCTTGTAGAGGAATCAATTTGTAGGTAATTTCTACATTTGGTTTAACACAAATCAGAATATTTATTTTAGTAAGCTCATCAGTGTTGGCATGCAGTTTTGTTTGTTTTCGTCAAGTCTTGGATCTTGCAACTGAAACGTTTTGTAACTTTTTTTCCCTTATTGATTGATTGGTGTAGCTTAAATTGGAATGTGGTACTTCTGTGTTGTTTTATCCCAATTAAAGCTCTGCCAAAAAATTTATTTGCATGTCCCTTATCTCCAGTGTTGTGAATTATGCATTACCCGGCTTGTGGTGGCTTCTGTGTGTTTTTTCAATCCATCATTTCCGTGATTTCTTCATCTTCTGCTTTACCTGGATATTGAATTTATTGGTGGGAATTGCAGGCAAGGTAAGGAGTCTGTTTCATTTGAAGAGAAGCTTTTAATTATCACATTTATTAAGTAGGTTGGGTAGGAAAGAGTGGATGACATCTTAGACATGTCAAATGATAGTAATTCTGAATATTTATTTTTTCCTTTTTTAGTCAATTAGAGATATAATGGTTTTTTATATGTTAAAATTGGTTTATATATGAAAAACTTGTTTTATATATGTAAAAACTGGTTTTATATATAAAAAAAATTGATTTAAACTGGTTTTTTAATTTAAAACTAGTTTATTTTTGTAAACTGGTGCACTATATTATAAACTGATTTGAAACCAGTTTGCTGTTTGAAAAAACAGTTTAGTTCAGTTTCCAAACCATTTAAAATAGTTTGGTTCAGTTCCAGTTCAGTTTAGCTAATAACTGCACCATGCTCACCCCTAGCCGCGGCCGCTGCTGCCACTTCCGCCTCCGCTACTGTTGGCCCCACCCTGTGGAATCTTCCACTCAAGTGCCTCCAGCTTCGACTGCTTCTGAGACGCACAGGACGAAGAAGCAGTCTTCGAAGCGTGATCGTGCGAAGGTGGTGATCCTTGAGGGGGATGAGGGGCTGCAAGAGGATCCTGTCGCGAACTTGCAGCAGAAACGGCGGAAGAAGAAGGCCAAGGTGGGTGAAGCGTTTGAGAAGGCGCTAGGGGATGACTCTGCCTGGGAGCATGAAGTTGATCCTCTTAAGGTTGCTTTTCCGGAGGGTTTTAACTTTCGGAAAGCCCTTAATGCGGGTCTGACTTCTGTCCCTGTGAGAGAGGCTCTTATGAAGATGCCTCCAGAGCAGCTTCTTGGCGAGTCCTACCATCTTAATGCCAAATCTCTTGCTTGTCTCCAGGTAACTTGAACACTTTTAGTGTTTTGATTTTCATGTTATATCTGTGTTATCTATTTTCTCATGTTGTTTTGCTGGAATAGGTGGGTGTGGAGACCTCTTTGGCTGCTAAGATGAAGGCGGAGAAAGAGCTCTCGGACGCCTTTTATCAAATTGAGATCTTAAAAGGGGAGAGACTCAGCCTTATCTTATCTGCCTTTCAAGGAGAAGGCTGACACCCTTAAGGATGAGCTTTCCGAAAAGTCATTGGAGCATCAATCTGCTCTAGATCGGATTGCTCGGCTGGAGGAAGATAATGTGGTGCTGAAGACCCACTTTGAGTCCTCCCAGCTGTCCTTGGAGGCGGAGCAAAAGCGGGCGGCAGCTACGGAAAAACAGGTGGGTTCTCTTGCTGCTTCCTTAAAGACTTGTCAGGCGGATCTGAGCAAGGCTATCGAGGCGTCTGAGTTTTGGCGCTCCGAGTGGCAGACGCTTGGAACCGAGGTCACAGAGATGTGCCAGGAGACGTTGGACATATGTTTGGACAAAGTCTCGCATCTCTGTCCTGGCGTAGATTTCTCTGCCATAACTCTGAAGTCCCGATGGGATCCGAAGGGTAGGAGGATCTTCGTCCCTCAGGAGTCGGATGGGGGGAGCCTTCACGGGTTGCAGAGGCTGTGCCGGAGCAGCGTCCAGAGCCTACCGTTCAAGCTTCGCATTCGGCGGCTGGAGATGCGGCCGGGGTTAGTGGGGGATGCCCCACTTAAATTTTGTAATAATTCTTATTTTTTCTTGGCACTTGTACCTTACTTTTTTGTGTGTGGATATTTTGGTCACTTTCAGTGGCCTTTGTGGATATTTTCTCCTCTTGGCCACTTTGTGGTCTTTAAAGAACTTTTTTGCTTTGCTTTATTTGCTTGCTTCCGCTTAGTTGTGCGTTTTTTACCTCAGCGTTTTATGCTTTTTTGTCTAGAGCTCGCAGCTTGTTTTGGCATATGACGACTTGTGCTTTTGCATTTTTGGCACTCTGTGATGCCTTTTGCTTTGGGCAATTTTATGACTTGTGCTTTTGCATTTTGGCACTTTGTGATGCCTTTTACTTTGGGCACTTTTATGACTTGTGTTTTTAAGTTTGCTTGTCGCGATGTCTTTAATTTTGACTATCGGTTTGCATAACTTGTTTGTTTGCAGCTCAGCACCGGGTGATCAGTCCGGTGAGGAGCCGTGGTGTTTGTTCCGACCACTTTATAGGTTGCCCTTTGTGTTAATTTTAAAGCCTTAATTATGGCTCCCGGGCTCTTTGTTCTCCTTTTGAGACTAAAAGAATGCATAATGGATAATGCTTAAAGAACAAATAACAAGGATTAAGAGTGTAGAAAATAAAATACTTGTTTATTAATAACGGCCAAGGCAACCGGAACGCTTACATGCCTCATTAAAACCTCGTCATCTAAAAAATCCTCTTGGGGAAAAAATAAAGATGGGAGGAAAAAGAGTACATGCTGCTATGTTCTGTTTTCATGTGGTACCTTTTTAGGTTTGTTATGTGCCAAGTTCTTGGCACTTGTGCCCCCTCAACTGTACGGAGCTTGTATGCACCATTTCCGAGCACTTCGACCACTTGGTAGGGACCTTCCCAGTTTGCCCCTAGCTTTCCTTGGGCGGCATTCTTTCCTCCAATGTCAGCCCTTCTTAGTACCAAGTCTCCTTCTTCGAGCTCTCGGTTCTTCACCTTCTTGTTGTATCGGGCTGCTAAGAGCTCTTTTGCTGCATGCTGTCTCATTCTTGCCTCTTCTTGGACTTCGTAGATTAGATCTACATCGTCTTCTCTATGCAAATTGTTTTTTTCCGGGCTGTAGCCTGAGACCCGGCCGGTTTCCTCAGCTAGCTCCAAAGGGACCATGGCCTCCGTGCCGTAAGTAAGTCGGAAGGGGGTTAGCCCCGTCGACGATTGTTTTGTAGTTCTGTATGACCAGAGGACACTTCCGAGCTCTTCCGCCCAGCAGCCTTTCTTGTCGTCGAGCCTCCTTTTTAATCCGTTTAGGATTATTTTGTTCATGGCCTCGACTTGTCCATTGGCTTAGGGGTGCTTAACCGAAGAGAACTGCTGATGGATGTGGAAACTTTGTAGAAATTCTTTGAATTTCTTGTCAGTAAATTGGGTGCCATTGTCAGAAGTGATGACTATTGATACTCCGAATCTAGTGATGATGTTGTTCCACACAAACTTCCGGCATTGGGACGCAGTGATCGATGCAAGCGGTTCTGCTTCCACCCACTTGGTGAAGTAGTCAATGGCTACAATTAGGTACCTGACCTGCCCGGGTCCTTTTGGAAAAGGGCCAAGGAGGTCTATTCCCCATTTGTCAAACGGCCAAGGTGAGACAATAGTTGACAGATGGGTGGCCGGGATTTGTTGCACCTTGGCGTGCTCTTGGCATCTTTGACACTTTCTGATGTATTGCACGACGTCAGCCCTTATTTGGGGCCACCATACACCGGCTAGGAGAATTCTCTGGACGGTGTTTTTTACTCCCTAATGTTGGCTGCATGCTCCTTCATGTACTTCTGCTATGATGGTGGGGACTCGTTCTTTTTCGACGCACTTGAGCAGGGGCATAGCCGCTGCCCTTTGGTACAACTCTCCACCCTCCATTACATAGTTTACTGCATCTTTCTTTATGATGTTTGCCTCCCATTTTTCTTTTGGGAGGGTTCCTTTTTCAAGGAAGTCGATGATGGGTTTTTTCCAGATGTTCTCAATTGAGATTGCGAACACTGCTTGGGGTTCGTCAATAGAGGGCTTCTCTTTGATCTCTTGGATCAAGGTGTGGTTGCTTCCGCTTGATTTGGTACTTGCTTGCTTTGACAGTGTATCCGCTTGGTCATTCTCTTTCCGAGGGATGTGCTTCACTTGGCCATTTGGGGATCTTTGGCTTGATAGCTTCCGTTCACCTGAGAGGTGACGATTTGAGAGTCAGATCTGACTTCCAGCTATGAGATTCCGACCTCTTTTTCCAGCTTTAAGCCTGCTATCAGTGCTTCATATTCCGCCTGA